>SNQJ01S0073014.1:24660-37801 GCA_010110895.2 Picea sitchensis | reverse complement strand
CAGTAAAAGAAAAAGTAAAGACTGACAGGACCATACACAAATCCTCAGAGCTTCAAACCCTGGTCCAGAAAAAGTTTCCTTATCAACTGTCACAATTTTGTCAATAATCTACTAATTAATCTTAGTTTTTCTCTGTTGACCTTAACTTGATTTTCATAATGTTGGGGAATAATATTCTGTCACTTATAGAGGTTGGAACTTGATTAAAATTTATTCTTTAATAATCTAATTGATGTTGGATGGTGGTTTAGCTCATTTGTTTTAGTATTTGGTGCTCTTAGCATTTGTGTATGTTAATCAGTCTTATGTGCCTGCAATGTGAAGAAGTTAGGACTAGCTAAGGTGGTTTAATAATTTTACCTTCATTGTGCAGGTATGCTGGAGCAATATTTGCTGATGCATGCTTAAAGGGTTTGAATGGAGTGCCAGATATTGTGGAATGTACATATGTTCAGTCAAATATTACTGAATTGCCTTTCTTTGCCTCAAAGGTAAGCAATTATTTTCTGCCCCTCCCCCTTGCAAATTCAGGTTGTATTTTCTTTTAGCATTTGTTGTATGTACTGAATTTGGTCTCTGTCAATTGTCACTGTTCTGTTACTACTATCCGACTTGCTCGTTTTTGAGTGCATAGTCTTAGAATTGAGAAATCGTACAATTGGTGGGTTAAGATTCTTTGTATTATGGTTTGGATTTTCAAAATATATCTCATTTCAAGTTGTGCTGCATTTTTTCAGTTAATATTTGAATAGGTTTTCATCTCAAATCATTGAATAAATTCTGACCAATGAAAGCTTTACCATCACATTTGGTTTTCAAAGTTTATGTTTATGGTGATAGTTCTGCTGATTTACTATTTGACACTGCAGCATGCGCTCTCCTGAGGCCAGTAATCTGTTTTTTTATTTTCTGTTAATATCTGAATAGGTTTTCATCTTGGACCATTGAATAAATTCTGACCAAAGAAAACTTTACCGTTAAATTTGGTTTTTGAAGGTTATATTTACAATGATGATAGTTCTGCCAATTTACTATCTGACACTGCAGCATGACCTGTCCTGGCGCCAGTAATCTGATTTTTATTTTCTATTCATTGTAAGCCATAATCTATTAAATGGTTTGTCCCAGTGAGAGTTCTTGCTACCCGAATCCATCATTTCTTTACACATTCCTATTGATGACTAGGGGTTTTCTTATGCACACAGGTACTGTTATTAGAATACTAAATTCTAATGTATGGCCCTGTTTCTATAGTGTCTCCATTGACTGATGATGTGACGTGGCCATAGCTGTACTTCTTGAAATTGGAGTTTCTGACCTTCATTTCATGGCAGTATGCAAGTTTCTCGCTAATTATCTACTATTTATAGAGAGTTTTTAGTATTTACTTGGGAACACTGTATATATTCTGAGGAGGAACATAGAAACTTTACCATCCTTGTTATATCTTCTTTGGTGATGTTTCTGCTGCTTGGTATCTGATCCTACAGCAAGTCATCCGATTTTCAATTCACCACAACCCTATACATAAGCTACTAAGAGTTTCTTTTGCAGAGTTTCCCTACTGTAGCTGCACTGCCCACTGTAATTTTTGATGCACAGAAGTATTATTAATAGAATGTTGATATATAGGTAATTCTGCTTTTTATCTTGTTTCCATGAACTGAATTGGTGTTTCCATCCTTATTATACTCGATTCTCATGTTAGTATAGCTGTACTTCCTGAATCTGGAACTGCTTGACTTGCGTTCACGGCAGAGTTTTGTCAATGGCTTAATATATCTAAAGGATATTTATGTTTTAGATTCCATGGGGGAACATTGAACGCATTCTAACAACAAAATCACAGCTGTTGGTAAAAACAATTTCATTTTCTTGTGTTTTTGGCTCATTGTATAAAATTCACTTTTGTCAGTGGCAGGTTCCTGCTTGGTCACTGGATACGAACTTCTATAAATTTAATTAAATGAAAAGCCTTATTTAACATTGGAATTATTTAATTAGAAATACCATTCTGTTTCTTGCGGTACCCTTTCAAGTGATGTCCTCTTTGGATCTCTATATTTTACAATTGCTTTTGTTGGACAGTCAAAGATCCACGACATCTCCTCTATGCTGTTAGTCTTTATATTTTCTCCTTTACCGTATTTTCTGAACATTTTTTGCATGAGTAGTATTTTATGCTTTTTTTTATTGTGCTGTTTTACTCTATCCTCACTCCCCCGAAACTGCTATCATGGTTCTGAACAGAAACATAGCAAACTTTACCATCCTCGAATATTTTTGTGGAGTTTATTCTTACAAAACTGATGCTTCTTCCAACTATCTGATGGTGTAGCGAATTTTTGTCTTGTGACGAGTCTTTGGTATTTTATTTTATGTCTTCACAACTCTATATATGTAAGCTGCTGAGATATTTGTTCCCAATAGGGTTCCTGACATAGTTGCATCATTCACGAGAATTTGTCTCTTTTTTATGCTTTCCCTTTGACAAACTTGATATTTTTGATGGATATAAGTACTATTATCAGAGCATTGAAATTTGAAATATAGCCAATTCTTTTATTTAAGCCTGGATTATCTGATTTGATGCTTCTCTCTGGCATGGATATAGCTGCACTTTCTGAAACTGGAGCTGTTTGACATGCTCTGCTTATGAAAAAGTCCTAGTCTACGGATTTAATATTTTTCAAGGATTTGATCTATCCTGGTCAAATCAGAATATTCCATTTAGTGCCCTCCCTGGCAAGTTTTCTTAAATTTGCTTTGCTTTTCTTTATGATTTCTTTATCATTTTTGAAGACTTTCTGGAATCAGGAAGTGATTAGCTGTCTGAAAATTATTTTGTTTCAGATGCTCTACAAATTTCTACACTAGTGATAACATTATCTTTCAGTGTGAGGAAATAATCTTCATTTTGAAAAAATTGGTTCATTTTACACTTCGTTTCCATGTATAACTGAAAATGCTTTAGTGACTGTTTTGTCATGTTCATTTATATACACAGGCTTCCACTAAAATGCTAGTTATAAATTCAGTTACATTATCTTTAGCTCCATATTTTATAAAGTATTTTGTGGGTTACTTTGCTGTATATCACGGAATATCAAATTCATATTGTAACCACTGATTTCTGCATTTTTGGCTAGGGTATTGAATATTAATGCAGTGCACCAATAACTGTGGTTGCAGGTGAGACTGGGTAAAAATGGCATTGAGGAGGTTCTGGGTTTGGGACCCATTTCTGCTTTTGAGCAACAGGGTTTGGAAGCAATGAAACCAGAACTGAAGTCTTCTATTGAGAAAGGAGTGAAGTTTGCTACGGAAAACTGAGTCAGGACCCTCCTTATTGGTACTTCAGTGTTCTGTATTTACATTGAAGGAAGCTAAGATACTGCCATTTTGTCATATTGGTTTAGTAGGCACCCTATTGGGGCAGTTTGAGTTTAAATACGTTTGAGCCATTTTGTGCAGTGCTTGTTGAACATTGCGCTGTACTCCATCCTAGGTCTGTTTTAAAGAAACGAAATTTTCTGTGGTCTTAATAAAGTTGGGGGGGGAACCCATCGGATTCAACCGTTGAGCTTTTGGAAATGAGAAATAAGAATCACTTTTTATGTTACTGCCTCTTATGTCTGCTCTTCATTCGATTGTTAGTGAAGTCTTGCAAGCCTATCAGGGCGAAGTACAATGAGAATGTTTTGCATCTTCCCTGATTTTGACAGTCATTTCCACTCGTAAGTAACCAAAACCTTGTAGTCTAGTTCAAGATAGTCAACTTTTATAAAGCTTTGTTGCTGCTTAACTGTAGATACACAATACGGCCCACGAGCCTATAGAAATTTGTTATCTTGGAAGGTGGTAGTGTTTTCCATTTTAGAAGATAGCAGACTGTAGATATATAGGCATCCGTGTTGTAATGGCAGGAAGTATCCAGTACAAGACATACTGCAGACATATTTTGTTTTTTCTGTGTTCTGAGACCCCAGTATGAGTTGGCTTTGGACTCCATTCCAATGTATTTTTATTGCACGGATCGTATATATATATATATATATTATAGATTAAGTAAGCAGAAGGAAAATTTGATGGATTTAATGGATAGTTTTAAGTGCCTTTTGCATGTCTTATGCTTAAAAAAACCGATGTCTACACTAATCCCAACTCGAAAGATGGTGTTGGTCATTATGCTCCCGTTGTCATTTGGTGACTAGATTTTACTGGGAAGAGAAACGAACTGTTTGAAAATTGTTGCAAATGTCCTCCACATAGTAACGAGTCATGAGACAGACAGGACATAAGTAGCCAGGATAAATATTGTCAACTATACGGTTGTTTCAGTTAAAACAAATACATGAAAAATATAGCACAGCTGTATGTCATAAATGCAGAAAATAACAAAAAGGTGCATAAATTTAAATAGAGTATTGTAATACCCCAAGGCCGAGCCCTTGCTGAATTGTAAACATGTTTTGTAGGCTGGTGAGCCAAGTGATTATAAGCTAGGAGGCTTATGTGATGTTAGGCCAATGAGCCTATTTTTGTATATGTAATTATGCATATCATTAATATAAAATACATCGCTGCGTGTAGACCAACCATGAAGAAAGAGTTATGGGGGACTAAGCTCCACTGGGTAGGGAAATGGAAGGGGCTAAGAGGCTAGGAAAAGAGCTAAGCTAGAGGGCTTATCTCTAAGGGAATAATATTATATTATTATTTCCTAAAGACTAAGGTTTGGGAAATAACTGAAGTTATCCTAAGTTCCTGTGGGAAGGGGAACGGATGATAAGTGGAGTTCATGCAGCTTCATGAAGACATGTGTTTGATTTGGGACATGCAATTTTATGTGGGGAAATCCGTCATTGTGGGGGTTCTCTGCCATTCTTGCCATGCTCCCCACCCACGCACGCACTGAGACTGAGCATTCACGCAGCCAACCATTTTTCCATCGTTGACCTCTGCAACCTCTGAAACCTGCAACCCATGAAGCTAACCCGTTTTGTCTGTGAGGCACAACAAGACTATGCAGTGCCTGAGCCATATCGCGCCCTAGCCATCTTGTTGTTGCTACCCACGTTTTTCTCTGGACTGGTGTGGCTTGCTGTCATTACTAGAACCCATACCCGATTTTGCTATTGAGGTTATCCATTTGACTTAGGAGATGGACAGAAGAAGCAGGTTGTCAGGCCTGTGGTTTTGAAGAGGCGGGTTGCTAGTCTCGTGAATTGAAGAAGCAGGTTGTCAGGCCTTTGAGCAACTCTCTTCAGGTGAGAGAGATTATTAGGGAAGTGATTTCTCCTGGAGGCAGTCCAACAGTAGCTACAAAGCTCTGAGAATTCCTGATCTAGTGTGTTGCTGAAGCTCTGGAAGGGAAGTGGAGCAACCAATGGACTGTGGAACAGTGAAGGTGCATATTCCCGGGGTGGGACATGCATGTGGGGAATGAGAGTTTGTGAGCGGTGGGCGTAAGTAGGGTCCTGGGAGGGAATCCTTCCTGTTGCATTGTGCAACTTTCCGTAGTCTCAGCCTAGCCTAGGATTCCCTTTACCTTGGGTGGAGTTTAGTCCTAGCTCAGGGATGACCCACTGCTAATAGCTTGGAGTAGCGTGGTCTAAGGCTGGGAGGTTCGTGGAAGGTCTGAATGCAGTTGGTGACTTTCATATAAAGATAAGTACCATCTCTATGTTAATTGTTTACGCTGTGTATTCTATACATGCCTTTATATTTATAAGAATTGCATGTGTTGAGGCATGTATGTTTTCCTGTGCTTTCCGCATAAATCTGTGTTGTAGCAGAATGTTATGTCTATTGAAATTTACATTATAAATGTATGTTAGCAGAAAGTAGATGTTGTTTTAAAGTTGTTAAGTATGGTATTTTCCGCAAAAATGAAAGCAAGTGGTTCTATGAGGTAGCATGCCCTGACTTGGATAGCTGGGGATGCTACAAATTGGTATCAGAGCTTGAACATAGCAGTTCCTTTTGAAGTAGCATTTCCCGGCTTGGCAGCTCGGGGGAACACTACAAATTGGTATCAGAGCCCTGTTGTTTTTTTCGCTATACTAGGCTCAACCATGAAGTTTATTCCATTTTTAGCATTTTACTTGAACCATAGACAATTGCAATTATACCATAAACAATTTGCTGCAATAACCAAGATCACAAGAAGAAATACCATGCACAAGTACACAAGAAGTATCCTGGGAAACCCTTTTCAACAAGGGAAGAAAACCCAACCAATCCTTTGCTATATTCTTCAAGAGAAAGACCTCCCACACCATAAACCTAGCACACAAAAGGGTGCTCACAAAACCAAGAATACTAGCGCCCAAGAGAGGTGTGCAATTCATCCCTAGAACAAGTACTTGCTGAAATTTCCAAACTCACATGTGTTGTGTTTCCTCAATGGGGAAATCACCTTTATTTATATTAGACTGGACACATCAAAAAGTGGTGTCTATTGGCACAACAAGGCCGACCTCATTAAGGTAGCATGCCCCGACTTGGGTACCTGGGGATGCTACAAATTGGTATCAGAGCTTGAACAAAGCAATTTCTTTTGAAGTAACGTTTCCGGGCTTGGCAGCTCGGGGGAACGCCACAAATTGGTATCAGAGCCCTGTTGATTTTTCGCTAGACTAGGCTCAAGCATGAAGTTTATTCCATTTTTAGCATTTTACTTGAACCATAGACAATTGCAGTTATACCATAAACAATTTGCTGCAATAACCAAGATCACAAGAAGAAATACCATGCACAAGTACACAAGAAGTATCCTGGGAAACCCTTCTCAACAAGGGAAGAAAACCCAACCAATCCTTTGCTGTATTCTTCAAGAGAAAGACCTCCCACACCATAAACCTATCACACAAAAGGGCGCTCACAAAACCAAGAGGACTAGTGCCCAAAAGAGGTGCGCACTTCGGCCTTAGAACAAATACTTGCTGAAATTTCCAAACTCACATGTGCGGTGTGTTTCCTCAATGGAGAAATCACCTTTATTTATATTAGACTGGACACATCAAAAAGTGGTGTCTATTGGCACAACAGGGTCGACCTCATTAACTCAGAATATAATTAATAATTACCATATTAATTATCTTTTTACATTAATTATCTTTCACTTTATGGTGGGGTCGACCTGTACCCTTTACATCACAATTAGGGTTACAGGTATGTCTGACTCTTAGACAATATAACAAGGGATCTCACACACTCACTAGTGCTCAGCCACTAGGGGCACGTCCACCTGTGCTCAGCCATAGGGACGTCCAAGTCAACAGATCTCTATCTCATTGCGTCTCACAGGAGAATCATCAGGACACACACTCACTAGTGCTCAACCACTAGGATCACGTTTACCTGTGCTCAACCACAAGAATGTCCTACTCAACAGATCTTTATCTCACTGAGTCTCATAGGAGAATCATCTGGAGTATCACACCATCTCAACTCTATGTAGAGAGGAGAACAATAAACCCATCACATGGGCTTCTTGACCACTCATAGGGGTACACATCGTTTCATCTCCGTCTTAGAGAGAACGACACACCCATCTCATGGGCATCTTCCCTTCACAGGGGCACACACAACGTTCCATCTCCGCCTTAGAGAGGAACGCCACACCCATATTATGGGCACACCCAACTCATGGGCTTCCTCACCCCACACAGGGGCACACAACGTTCCATTTCCGTCTCAGAGGGGAACTACACACCCATCTCATGAGAACACCCAACTCATGGGCTTCCTCACCCCACACAGGGGCACACAACGTTTCATCTCCATCTCATAGAGGAACACCACACCCATCTCATGGGCACACCCAATTCATGGGCTCTCTCACAGGCCGACTCACTCAGTATGTGTCCTGGAGGATGTCTCACACAACTGTAATCATTAACACTCCCTCTCAGCTAGGGAGGCATTCTCCATCAGGCCAAGTCTTGCACGAAAGTACTTGAACTTCGTCTTGGCTGTAGTCATCAACACTCCCTCTCAGCTAGGGAGGTATTCTCCACTAGGCCAAGTCTCTCACGGAAGTACTTGAACTTCGTCTTGGCAATAATCATCAACACTCCCTCTTAGCTAGGGAGGTATTCTCCACCAAGCCAGTCTCTCACGTAAGTACTTGAACTTCATCTTGGCAAGTGGTTTGGTGAAGATATCCGCGATCTGCTCATGTGTAGGACGGTACTGCACGTGTACTGCTTTCTTTTGCACCATTTCTCTGATATAATGATATTTTATCTCAATGTGTTTCGATCTATCATGAAACACTGGGTTCTCAGAGAGATTCACACAGCTCTGGGTAACACAATGAATAATGGTAGGATCCATCTCATGATCAAATAAATTTGTTAGAAGATTGCATAGCCACACTGCTTTGCGCACTGCCACACTCAATGCTATATATTCTGCTTCTGCAGTACTCAAGGCCATAGAGCTCTGTTTCCTGCTGCACCAAGAAATCATGGTAGACCCCAAGGTAAAAACAACAACCGAATGTGCTCTTCCGGTCGACTATGCTCCCTACCCAATTTGCATCGGCATATCTCTGCAAACTCAAGTCTACACTGGAGGCATATCTCAGGCCTTATCCAACAGTGCTTCGTAGATATCTCAATACATGCTTCCCTGCTATCCAGTGAGGCTGTCTCAACTAACTCATTAATTGACTAAGCACATTCACTGCATAACATATATCAGGTCTGGTGTTAACCTGATACATCAATGATCCAATCAACTGTCGATACACATGTGGATCAATCTCATCTGAATCAGAAGAAGCCTCATTCGTCGTCTTCAAGTTCATCATCATTGGTATAGGCATGGATTTGTTGTCCATCATCTCAAATATTTCCATTGTATATTTTCCTTGACTCAGGAAAATCTCATCAGTTCTCTGCCATACTTCTAGTCCCAAGTAGTGCATCATACCCAGATCCTTCATCTCGAAAACATAAGTCAATGCTCGCTTGCATTCAACAATAAGTCTTTCTGAACCGATAAGGAATAGATCATCCACATACAGGACCAAGATCATGCACTCGTTGCCAACAATATGATAATATAGGTTTGGATCAACAACACTCGCTGAAATCCAAACTCATCAGGAATCCATCCATCTTCTCGTACCCAGCACAAGGTGCCTGCTTTAGTCCATACAAGACTTTCTTCAACCTGCACACATGAAATTTCTTGTTGTGTATCACGAATCCTTCTGGCTGCTCGATATAAACTTCTTCCTCAATCTCACCATTGAGAAATGCCGTCTTTACATCCATCTAATGTAGTTTCCAACCCAGGGATGATAGTACGGATGGAAGTGTATCGGGCTACTGGATCAAATGTCTCATCATAGTCAACTCCCTCTGCTTGTGAGAATCCTCTGGCTACAGGTCTCACTTTGTATTTCTCGACACTTCCATCAATTGCATGCTTGATCTTATAGATCCACTTGGAAGTCACCATAGACTTCCCTTATGGTTTCAGAACAATATCCCATCATTTTTCATGATAGGCTGGTATTCTTCTGTTATGGCATCTTGCCATACCTGTTCACCTGTCGCTTCTCCATGACAAGAAGGCTTAGAATCAATGATGTGGCTCATGGCTGAAAGGTAGCTCGAAAATCTCTTTGGTCTCTTGCTCTCTCGGGATGTGCCTTGAGGGGCTGTATGGCCCTTTGCCTCCTGTAGAGTTTGTCGAGCCCAAGTGAGCCTTTTTATGCCCTACTGCAATATCTCTGGGCATATCAACTAGAGCAACTGGATCAACTAGAACAACTGGATCAACTGAAATAATGTCTGTCTCCCTCTGAACTGTTGAAGAGGGAGAAGGTACTGTCTCACTGTCAATCTCCATATGAGATTCTATGGATCTTTGAAAGGTTATCTCTTCTTCAAATACAACATCTCTGCTTATCTCAATCTGTCTCTAACCAGGGATGTAGATCCGATATGCCTTTGAAGATTCATTGTATCCCACAAATGTACCCTTTCTCCCTGAAGGGTCTAGCTTGCATCTGTTCTCTTTGGGTACATGAAAATACATTGGGCACCCAAATATCCTGAAGTGTTCAATCTCTTGCTTCACTCCGGTGAAGACTTCTTCGAGAGTTATGTTCTTCAAAATCTGGTGAGGACTCCTGTTTTAAACATATACTGCTGTCATGCATGCTTCTGCCCATAGAATCATAAGAAGACTTCGATCATGCATCATTGCTTTGGTTGCGTCAATGATTGTTCTATTCATCCTCCTTCTCAAATAGTTTTGACTCCCTCTAAGTCAAGTGACTCCCTCTTAAGTCTGAAGGATAATCATCTTCCTTTGTTGTTAACCTGCCTGGAACAAGAAAACAAACAAAAGGAAACAAAACAAGAATATCTCCTAAAGGAGAATAATGAGTACATCTCTAGAATCAAAAACAATTTAAGGATTGCTGTCACAACTACAACACCTACGTATAATGTAGCAAACTTTAGAAATGTAGGTTAGAGGCATGATAATTAAAACAATCAAACCTGGAGTCTTCACTTCCAGTATGTTGTTCCTCTGAATGCACTGAAATCCCTTTGGATCCATGATTGCAGCAAAGGTTCCTTCCTCCTGCAAGTACCCTCATGACAATGGTACAATTTACAAATAATATATACAAGTGCATACCTGAGAGTGCTGATATGATTTCTCCAATTGCACTTAGCTGATCTCTGATCTCTGACATCTCCATGAAGAAGATAGCAACGATGTCACCTTTTGTCATCTTGATATTTTGAAGCTGACCCTTCAATGTAAGAGCTCGAGTAGAAGATTATCTTCCTTGCCTTGATGCCATCTTCCTTCTCTTCATTGGTAGTTGTCTTTGGTAAACCTTTTTGTATCACACTCAATAGGTCATCCTCTTCAAGGGTGATATGAAGTCTTGACTTCCAGGAGCTAAAGTTGCTTGATCCATCAAGCCTATCTTCCACCAAGGTTCTGTTCTTCATATTTTCAGATTTCTTCACAAACCCTTGTCAACTGGGCTAGAAAACCTAACGGCTAGGCTAGGCTAGCAACCTTAGGTTTTGTTGGGCTTCTGACTGTCAACAATAAGCCTTAAGAGAGTCACAAGAATACTGGTGAGCTGAAAAGATTCTTCAATGAGCTGCAGAAACCCTAAAGCCAAAAGTCTGCAAAAAATTGCGAAACCCTACGACCAAAAATTCAAAATGCTTGAAATTTCACTATGAGAGTCTCTGGAGGTGCGTTGGAGGAGGCCGTACTCTCCTATGCCAAAATTAGCCCCAAGTATTAAGGGTTGAAATTGAGAAAGGAGGGTCGTACATAATTTATGGAAACCCTAGGAGGGTTGTACGATTCTGCAAAAAGAGAACGGCTTGCCTTGAAGACTTGTGCAATGGCTTCTTCAAGACCCAAGCTCTGATACCAATGTTGATTTTTTCGCTAGACTAGGCTCAAGCATGAAGTTTATTCCATTTTTAGCATTTTACTTGAAGCATAGACAATTGCAGTTATACCATAAACAATTTGCTGCAATAACCAAGATCACAAGAAGAAATACCATGCACAAGTACAAAAGAAGTATCCCGGGAAACCCTTCTCAACAAGGGAAGAAAACCCAGCGAATCCCTTGCTATATTCTTCAAGAGAAAGACCTCCCACACCATAAACCTAACACACAAAAGGGTGCTCATAAAACCAAGAAGACTAGCGCCCAAGAGAGGTGTTAGAAATAGGGAAGAAAACCAGAAAACAATGTCTTTTAAATTTTCTGCTAGATGGAACAACAATGATCTAGAATTAAATCAAACTTAGAACATAAGTACAACAATAGTTAAAAAATGATTAGATCTAAGCTGAAAAATTTCCGAGTAAGCAAGATAAGCAGATCTAAATAATTATAAGATTTCCGAGTCAGATCTAGACAATAACAAAATGATCCTAGCAAAACAGATCTAAACAATAGCAATTTCTTTGTGATCAAAATATTCAGATCTGAACTAGTACTTCAGATCATAAACAACAAATATAAATTCTGAGTATGCTAGAGTGTTAGATCTACAGAATAAGTCTGAATATGAACAACAACATAGATCTGAACCATAGACATTCAAATCTGAACTAGAAGACACTTCTCAATCATTAACAGTTGTAGATAACTAGTAGGTAAAGCTGAACATGCATATTAGATAGATCTAGGCTGGATAAACAAATCTGAGCATTGAACAAATAGAGATCTAAACTGTAAGTAACTTACCTCTTGATAATCTTACCTCTGTAAGAAGAAGAGGAGCATAGCACACTTGAGAGATAATAAGCCTCTAGAATATGCTCAGATAAGTCTTATGTATCATGGATCTGCCTCAAGGGTCAGATCTCTTGTCAAGAGAAGCAATGGACTGTCAAACCACCATGAAACCCTCACACCCAAAACCCCAAACCCTCACACAATAAATCTACCAGAAAAGGGAGGGACGGTTGCTTGTTTAATCACCCCTCTAAGGTGCCGTGGCCTTCAAGATCCTAGATCTGTCCTAAAAGAGGGGACAACAGGTTGTAATGAAGGTATCATTGGTAGAAGGAGGGGGCTGGCTGGTAACAGTGAAGAAGGGTAGCAGAAATCAACACTTTCAGTAAAGGAATAGACACCCTCAACGCCCACACAACAATCAACAATTGAAGCAAGGACCAGGCAGCAAAAGAAGAGAGAGAGGCCAAGCTGCTAACAAAGGGAGGTTGTCACAAGGAGACCGCACACTGTCAAAGGAGGCTGCAAAACTGTTACAAGGAGGTCGCATGCTTTCAAGAGCAATTCACCTTCTTAGGAGGAAGAGAACAAAAATAATGTGTGAGTGAAGGGGGAGGGGTTCTTATTTATACTTTTGGGTAGGGTATAGGATAAAAGAAACATATTAAAATAGAATTAAATTAGTATATTTAATTAATATAAATATTAATTAAATATATTTATAATTAACATTTATTTAATATTTCTTCAATTACCCCCAAAAACAAAATACAAAACCCCAAAACAAGACTCAAGCTCAAAAACAAAAGGTGGTGGGTTTAGGAGAGATTTACACATGTCCATGTACTTCTCAAGGTGACCAATCAACTTTATCATCACTGCATA
>SNQJ01S0073014.1:12273-24610 GCA_010110895.2 Picea sitchensis | reverse complement strand
CAGTAAAAGAAAAAGTAAAGACTGACAGGACCATACACAAATCCTCAGAGCTTCAAACCCTGGTCCAGAAAAAGTTTCCTTATCAACTGTCACAATTTTGTCAATAATCTACTAATTAATCTTAGTTTTTCTCTGTTGACCTTAACTTGATTTTCATAATGTTGGGGAATAATATTCTGTCACTTATAGAGGTTGGAACTTGATTAAAATTTATTCTTTAATAATCTAATTGATGTTGGATGGTGGTTTAGCTCATTTGTTTTAGTATTTGGTGCTCTTAGCATTTGTGTATGTTAATCAGTCTTATGTGCCTGCAATGTGAAGAAGTTAGGACTAGCTAAGGTGGTTTAATAATTTTACCTTCATTGTGCAGGTATGCTGGAGCAATATTTGCTGATGCATGCTTAAAGGGTTTGAATGGAGTGCCAGATATTGTGGAATGTACATATGTTCAGTCAAATATTACTGAATTGCCTTTCTTTGCCTCAAAGGTAAGCAATTATTTTCTGCCCCTCCCCCTTGCAAATTCAGGTTGTATTTTCTTTTAGCATTTGTTGTATGTACTGAATTTGGTCTCTGTCAATTGTCACTGTTCTGTTACTACTATCCGACTTGCTCGTTTTTGAGTGCATAGTCTTAGAATTGAGAAATCGTACAATTGGTGGGTTAAGATTCTTTGTATTATGGTTTGGATTTTCAAAATATATCTCATTTCAAGTTGTGCTGCATTTTTTCAGTTAATATTTGAATAGGTTTTCATCTCAAATCATTGAATAAATTCTGACCAATGAAAGCTTTACCATCACATTTGGTTTTCAAAGTTTATGTTTATGGTGATAGTTCTGCTGATTTACTATTTGACACTGCAGCATGCGCTCTCCTGAGGCCAGTAATCTGTTTTTTTATTTTCTGTTAATATCTGAATAGGTTTTCATCTTGGACCATTGAATAAATTCTGACCAAAGAAAACTTTACCGTTAAATTTGGTTTTTGAAGGTTATATTTACAATGATGATAGTTCTGCCAATTTACTATCTGACACTGCAGCATGACCTGTCCTGGCGCCAGTAATCTGATTTTTATTTTCTATTCATTGTAAGCCATAATCTATTAAATGGTTTGTCCCAGTGAGAGTTCTTGCTACCCGAATCCATCATTTCTTTACACATTCCTATTGATGACTAGGGGTTTTCTTATGCACACAGGTACTGTTATTAGAATACTAAATTCTAATGTATGGCCCTGTTTCTATAGTGTCTCCATTGACTGATGATGTGACGTGGCCATAGCTGTACTTCTTGAAATTGGAGTTTCTGACCTTCATTTCATGGCAGTATGCAAGTTTCTCGCTAATTATCTACTATTTATAGAGAGTTTTTAGTATTTACTTGGGAACACTGTATATATTCTGAGGAGGAACATAGAAACTTTACCATCCTTGTTATATCTTCTTTGGTGATGTTTCTGCTGCTTGGTATCTGATCCTACAGCAAGTCATCCGATTTTCAATTCACCACAACCCTATACATAAGCTACTAAGAGTTTCTTTTGCAGAGTTTCCCTACTGTAGCTGCACTGCCCACTGTAATTTTTGATGCACAGAAGTATTATTAATAGAATGTTGATATATAGGTAATTCTGCTTTTTATCTTGTTTCCATGAACTGAATTGGTGTTTCCATCCTTATTATACTCGATTCTCATGTTAGTATAGCTGTACTTCCTGAATCTGGAACTGCTTGACTTGCGTTCACGGCAGAGTTTTGTCAATGGCTTAATATATCTAAAGGATATTTATGTTTTAGATTCCATGGGGGAACATTGAACGCATTCTAACAACAAAATCACAGCTGTTGGTAAAAACAATTTCATTTTCTTGTGTTTTTGGCTCATTGTATAAAATTCACTTTTGTCAGTGGCAGGTTCCTGCTTGGTCACTGGATACGAACTTCTATAAATTTAATTAAATGAAAAGCCTTATTTAACATTGGAATTATTTAATTAGAAATACCATTCTGTTTCTTGCGGTACCCTTTCAAGTGATGTCCTCTTTGGATCTCTATATTTTACAATTGCTTTTGTTGGACAGTCAAAGATCCACGACATCTCCTCTATGCTGTTAGTCTTTATATTTTCTCCTTTACCGTATTTTCTGAACATTTTTTGCATGAGTAGTATTTTATGCTTTTTTTTATTGTGCTGTTTTACTCTATCCTCACTCCCCCGAAACTGCTATCATGGTTCTGAACAGAAACATAGCAAACTTTACCATCCTCGAATATTTTTGTGGAGTTTATTCTTACAAAACTGATGCTTCTTCCAACTATCTGATGGTGTAGCGAATTTTTGTCTTGTGACGAGTCTTTGGTATTTTATTTTATGTCTTCACAACTCTATATATGTAAGCTGCTGAGATATTTGTTCCCAATAGGGTTCCTGACATAGTTGCATCATTCACGAGAATTTGTCTCTTTTTTATGCTTTCCCTTTGACAAACTTGATATTTTTGATGGATATAAGTACTATTATCAGAGCATTGAAATTTGAAATATAGCCAATTCTTTTATTTAAGCCTGGATTATCTGATTTGATGCTTCTCTCTGGCATGGATATAGCTGCACTTTCTGAAACTGGAGCTGTTTGACATGCTCTGCTTATGAAAAAGTCCTAGTCTACGGATTTAATATTTTTCAAGGATTTGATCTATCCTGGTCAAATCAGAATATTCCATTTAGTGCCCTCCCTGGCAAGTTTTCTTAAATTTGCTTTGCTTTTCTTTATGATTTCTTTATCATTTTTGAAGACTTTCTGGAATCAGGAAGTGATTAGCTGTCTGAAAATTATTTTGTTTCAGATGCTCTACAAATTTCTACACTAGTGATAACATTATCTTTCAGTGTGAGGAAATAATCTTCATTTTGAAAAAATTGGTTCATTTTACACTTCGTTTCCATGTATAACTGAAAATGCTTTAGTGACTGTTTTGTCATGTTCATTTATATACACAGGCTTCCACTAAAATGCTAGTTATAAATTCAGTTACATTATCTTTAGCTCCATATTTTATAAAGTATTTTGTGGGTTACTTTGCTGTATATCACGGAATATCAAATTCATATTGTAACCACTGATTTCTGCATTTTTGGCTAGGGTATTGAATATTAATGCAGTGCACCAATAACTGTGGTTGCAGGTGAGACTGGGTAAAAATGGCATTGAGGAGGTTCTGGGTTTGGGACCCATTTCTGCTTTTGAGCAACAGGGTTTGGAAGCAATGAAACCAGAACTGAAGTCTTCTATTGAGAAAGGAGTGAAGTTTGCTACGGAAAACTGAGTCAGGACCCTCCTTATTGGTACTTCAGTGTTCTGTATTTACATTGAAGGAAGCTAAGATACTGCCATTTTGTCATATTGGTTTAGTAGGCACCCTATTGGGGCAGTTTGAGTTTAAATACGCTTGAGCCATTTTGTGCAGTGCTTGTTGAACATTGCGCTGTACTCCATCCTAGGTCTGTTTTAAAGAAACGAAATTTTCTGTGGTCTTAATAAAGTGGGGGGGGAACCCATCGGATTCAACTGTTGAGCTTTTTGAAATGAGAAATAAGAATCACTTTTTATGTTACTGCCTCTTATGTCTGTTCATTCGATTGTTAGTGAAGTCTTGCAAGCCTATCAGGGCGAAGTACAATGAGAATGTTTTGCATCTTCCCTGATTTTAACAGTCATTTCCACTCTTAAGTAACCAAAACCTTGTAGTCTAGTTCAAGATAGTCAACTTTTATAAAGCTTTGTTGCTGCTTAACTGTAGATACACAATACGGCCCACGAGCATATAGAAATTTGCTATCTTGGAAGGTGGTAGTGTTTTCCATTTTAGAAGATTGTAGACTGTAGATATATAGGCATCCGTGTTGTAATGGCAGGAAGTATCCAGTACAAGACATACTGCAGACATATTTTGTTTTCTCTGTGTTCTGAGACCCCAGTATGAGTTGGCTTTGGACTCCATTCCAATGTATTTTTATTGCACGGATCATATATATATATATATATATATATTAAGTAAGCGGAAGGAAAATTTGATGGATTTAATGGATAGTTTTAAGTGCCTTTTGCATGTCTTATGCTTAAAAAAACCAATGTCTACACTAATCCCAACTCGAAAGATGGTGTTGGTCATTATGCTCCCGTTGTAATTTGGTGACTAGATTTTACTGGGAAGAGAAACGACCTGTTTGAAAATTGTTGCAAATGTCCTCAACATAGTAACGAGTCATGAGACAGACAGGACAGAAGTAGCCAGGATAAATATTGTCAACTATACGGTTGTTTCAGTTAAAACAAATACATGAAAAATATAGCACAGCTGTATGTCATAAATGCAGAAAATAACAAAAAGGTGCATAAAATTAAATAGAGTATTGTAATACCCCAAGGCCGAGCCCTTGCTGAATTGTAAACATGTTTTGTAGGCTGGTGAGCCAAGTGATTATAAGCTAGGAGGCTTATGTGATGTTAGGCCAATGAGCCTATTTTTGTATATGTAATTATGCATATCATTAATACAAAATACATCGCTGTGTGTAGACCGACCATGAAGAAAGAGTTATGGGGGACTAAGCTCCACTGGGTAAGGAAAGAGAAGGGGCTAAGAGGCTAGGAAAAGAGCTAAGCTAGAGGGCTTATCTCTAAGGGAATAATATTATATTATTATTTCCTAAAGACTAAGGTTTGGGAAATAACTGAAGTTATCCTAAGTTCCTATGGGAAGGGGAACGGATGATAAGTGGAGTTCATGCAGCTTCATGAAGACATGTGTCTGATTTGGGACATGCAGTTTTATGTGGGGAAATCCGTCATTGTGGGGGTTCTCTGCCATTCTTGCCATGCTCCCCACTTGCGCACGCATTGAGACTAAGCATTCACACAGCCGACCATTCCTCCATCCTTGACCTCTGCAACCTCTGAAACTTGCAACCCATGAAGCTAACTTGTTTTGTTTGTGAGGCACAACAAGACTATGCAGTGCCTGAGCCATATCGCGCCCTAGCCATCTTGTTGTTGCTACCCATGTTTTTCTCTGGACTGGTGTGGCTTGCTGTCATTACTAGAACCCATACTCGATTTTGCTATTGAGGTTACCCATTTGACTTAGGAGCTGGATAGAAGAAGCAGGTTGTCAGGCCTGTGGTTTTGAAGAGGCGGGTTGTTAGCCTTGTGGATTGAAGAAGCAGGTTGTCAGGCCTTTGAGCAACTCTCTCCAGGTGTGAGAGATTGTTGGGGAAGTGATTTCTCCTGGAGGCAGTCCAACAGTAGCTACAAAGCTCTGAGAATTCTTGATCTAGTGTGTTGCTGAAGCCCTGGAAGGGAAGTGGAGCAGCCAATGGACCGTGGAACAGTGAATGTGCATATTCCCGGGGTGGGACATGCATGTGGGGAATGAGAGTTTGTGAGCGGTGGGCGTAAGTAGGATCCTGGGAGGGAATCCTTCCTGTTGCATTGTGCAACTTTCCGTAGTCTTAGCCTAGCCTAGGATTCCCTTTACCTTGGGTGGAGTTTAGTCCCAGCTTAGGGATGACCCACTGCTAATAGCTTGGAGTAGTGTGGTCTAAGGCTGGGAGGTTCGTGGAAGGTCTGAACGCAGTTGGTGACTTTCATAAAAAGATAAGTACCATCTCTATGTTAATTGTTTACGTTGTGTATTCTATACATGCCTTTATATTTATAAGAATTGCATGTGTTGAGGCATATATGTTTTCCTGTGCTTTCCGCATAAATTTGTGTTGTAGCAGAGTGTTATGTCTGTTGAAATTTACATTATAAATGTATGTTAGCAGAAAGTAGATGTTGTTTTAAAGTTGTTAAGTATGGTATTTTCCGCAAAAATGAAAGCAAGTGGTTCTATGAGGTAGCATACCCCGACTTGGGTAGCTGGGGATGCTACAAATTGGTATCAGAGCTTGAACATAGCAGTTCCTTTTGAAGTAGGATTTCCCGGCTTGGCAGCTCGGGGGAACGCTACAAAGTGGTATCATAGCCCTGTTGATTTTTCGCTATACTAGGCTCAAGCATGAAGTTTATTCCATTTTTAGCATTTTACTTGAACCATAGACAATTGCAATTATACCATAAACAATTTGCTGCAATAACCGAGATCACAAGAAGAAATACCATGCACAAGTACACAAGAAGTATCCTGGGAAACCCTTTTCAACAAGGGAAGAAAACCCAACCAATCCTTTGCTATTTTCTTCAAGAGAAAGACCTCCCACACCATAAACCTAGCACACAAAAGGGTGCTCAGAAAACCAAGAATACTAGCGCCCAAGAGAGGTGTGCAATTCATCCCTAGAACAAGTACTTGCTGAAATTTCCAAACTCACATGTGTTGTGTTTCCTCAATGGGGAAATCACCTTTATTTATATTAGACTGGACACATCAAAAAGTGGTGTCTATTGGCACAACAAGGCTGACCTCATTAAGGTAGCATGCCTCGACTTGGGTAGTTGGGGATGCTACAAATTGGTATCAGAGCTTGAACAAAGCAATTTCTTTTGAAGTAACGTTTCTCGGCTTGGCAACTCGGGGGAACGCCACAAATTGGTATCAGAGCCCTGTTGATTTTTCGCTAGACTAGGCTCAAGCATGAAGTTTATTCCATTTTTAGCATTTTACTTGAACCATATACAATTGCAGTTATACCATAAACAATTTGCTGCAATAACCAAGATTACAAGAAGAAATACCATGCACAAGTACACAAAAAGTATCTTGGGAAACCCTTCTCAACAAGGGAAGAAAACCCAACCAATCCTTTCCTATATTCTTCAAGAGGAGGACCTCCCACACCATAAACCTATCACACAAAAGAGCGCTCACAAAACCAAGAGGACTAGTGCCCAAGAGAGGTGCGAACTTCGGCCTTAGAACAAATACTTGCTGAAATTTCCAAACTCACATGTGCGTTGTGTTTCCTCAATGGGGAAATCACCTTTATTTATATTAGACTGGACACATCAAAAAGTGGTGTCTATTGGCACAACATGGCCGACCTGTACCCTTTACATCACAATTAGGGTTACATGTATGTTTGACTCTTAGAAAATATAACAAGGGATCTCACACACTCACTAGTGCTCAGCCACTAGGGGCACGTCCACCTGTGCTCAGCCACAGGGATGTCCAAGTCAACAGATCTCTATCTCACTGCGTCTCACAGGAGAATCATCAGGACACACACTCACTAGTGCTCAACCACTAGGATCACGTTTACCTGTGCTCAACCACAATAATGTCCTACTCAACAGATCTCTATCTCACTGAGTCTCATAGGAGAATCATCTGGAGTATCACACCATCTCAACTCTATGTAGAGAGGAGAACACTAAACCCATCGCATGGGCTCCTTCACCACTCACAGGGGTACACATCGTTTCATCTCCGTCTTAGAGAGAACGACACACCCATCTCATGGGCATCTTCCCTTCACAGGGGCACACACAACGTTCCATCTCCGTCTCAGAGAGGAACGACATACCCATCTTATGGGCATACCCAACTCATGGGCTTCCTCACCCCACACAGGGGCACACAACGTTCCATCTTCGTCTTAGAGGGGAACTACACACCCATCTCATGAGAACACCCAACTCATGGGCTTCCTCACCCCACACAGGGGCACACAACGTTCCATCTCCATCTCATAGAGGAACACCACACCATCTCATGGGCACACCCAATTCATGGGCTCTCTCACAGGCCGACTCACTCAATATGTGTCCTGGAGGATCTCATGCCGCTGTAATCATCAACACTCCCTCTCAGCTAGGGAGGCATTCTCCATCAGGCCAAGTCTCACATGAAAGTACTCGAACTTCATCTTGGTTGTAGTCATCAACACTCCCTCTTAGCTAGGGAGGTATTCTCCACTAGGCCAAGTCTCTCACGGAAGTACTCTAACTTTGTCTTGGCAATAATCATCAACACTCCCTCTTAGCTAGGGAGGTATTCTCCACCAAGCCAGTCTCTCACGTAAGTACTTGAACTTCATCTTGGCAAGTGGTTTGGTGAAGATATCTGCAATCTGCTCATGTGTAGGATGGTACTGCACGTGTACTGCTTTCCTCTGCACCATTTCTCTTATATAATGTTATTTTATCTCAATGTGTTTCGATCTATCATGAAACACTGGGTTCTCAGACAACTTCACACAGCTCTGGTTAACACAATGAATAATGGTAGGATCCATCTCATGATCAAATAAATTTGTTAGAAGATTGCATAGCCACACTGCTTTGCGCACTGCCACACTCAATGCTATATATTTTGCTTCTGCGGTACTCAAGGCCATAGAGCTTTGTTCCCTGCTGCACCAGGAAATCATGGTAGACCCCAAGGTAAAAACAACAACCGAATGTGCTCTTCCAGTCGAGTATGCTCCCTACCCAATTTGCATCGGCATATCTCTGCAAACTCAAGTCTACACTGGAGGCATATCTCAGGCCTTATCCAATAGTGCTTTGTAGATATCTCGATACATGCTTCCTTGCTATCCAGTGAGGCTGTCTCAGCTGACTCATTAATTGACTAAGCACATTCACTGCATAACATATATCAGGTCTGGTGTTAACCTGATACATCAATGATCCAATCAACTGTCAATACACATGTGGATCAATCTCATCTGAATCAGAAGAAGCCTCATTCGTCTTCTTCAAGTTCATCATCATTGGTGTGGGCATGGATTTGCTGTCCATCATCTCAAATATTTCCATTGTATATTTTCCTTGACTCGGGAAAATCTCATCAGTTCTCTGCCATACTTCTAGTCCCAAGTAGTGCATCATACCCAGATCCTTCATCTCGAAAACATAAGTCAATGCTCGCTTGCATTCAACAATAAGTCTTTCTGAATCGATAAGGAATCGATCATCCACATACATGACCAAGATCATGCACTCGTTGCCAACAATATGATAATATAGGTTTGGATCAACGACACTCTCGCTGAAATCCAAACTCATCAGGAATCCATCCATCTTCTCGTACCCAGCACGAGGTGCCTGCTTTAGTCCATACAAGACTTTCTTCAACCCACACACATGAAATTTCTTGTTGTGTATCACAAATCCTTCTGGCTGCTCGATATAAACTTCTTCCTCAATCTCACCATTGAGAAAGGCTGTCTTTACATCCATCTAATGTAGTTTCCAACCCATGGATGATAGTATGGATGGAAGTGTATCGGGCTACTGGATCAAATGTCTCATCATAGTCAACTCCCTCTGCTTGTGAGAATCCTTTGGCTACAGATCTTGCTTTGTATTTCTCGACACTTCCATCAACTGCATGCTTGATCTTATAGATCCACTTGGAACAGACTTCCCTTCTGGTTTCAGAACAATATCCCATCATTTTTCAAGATACGCTGGTATTCTTCTGTTATGGCATCTTGCCATACCTATTCACCTGTCGCTTCTCCATGACAAGAAGGCTTAGAATCAATGATGTGGCTCATGGCTGAAAGGTAGCTCAAAAATCTCTTTGGTCTCTTGCTCTCTCGGGATGTGCCTTGAGGGGCTGTATGGCCCTCTGCCTCCTGTAGAGTTTGTCGAGCCCAAGCGAGCCTTTTTATGCCCTACTGCAATATCTATGGGCATATCTTCCACCAAGGTTCTGTTCTTCATATTTTCAGATTTCTTCACAAACCCTTGTTAACTGGGCTAGAAAACCTAACGGCTAGGCTAGGCTAGCAACCTTAGGTTTTGTTGGGCTTATGACTGTCAACAATAAGCCTTAAGAGAGTCACAAGAATACTGGTGAGCTGAAAAGATCCTTCAATGAGTTGCAGAAATCCTAAAGCCAAAAGTCTGCAAAAAATTGCGAAACCCTATGACCAAAAATTCAAAATGCTTAAAATTTCACTATGAGAGTCTCTGGAGGTGCGTTGGAGGAGGCCGTACTCTCCTATGCCAAAATTAGCCCCAACCAAGTATTAAGGGCTGAAATTGAGAAAGAAGGAGGGTCGTACATAATTTATGGAAACCCTAGGAGGGTTGTATGGTTCTGCAAAAAGAGAACAACTTGCCTTGAAGACTTGTGCAATGGCTTCTTCAAGACCTAAGCTCTGATACCAATGTTGATTTTTTTGCTAGACTAGGCTCAAGCATGAAGTTTATTCCATTTTTAGCATTTTACTTGAAGCATAGACAATCACAGTTATACCATAAACAATTTGCTGCAATAACCAAGATCACAAGAAGAAATATCATGCACAAGTACACAAGAAGTATCCCGAGAAACCCTTCTCAACAAGGGAAGAAAACCCAGCCAATCCCTTGCTATATTCTTCAAGAGAAAGACCTCCCACACCATAAACCTAACACACAAAAGGGTGCTCATAAAACCAAGAAGACTAGCGCCCAAGAGAGGTGTTAGAAATAGGGAAGAAAACCATAAAACAATGTCTTTTAAATTTTTTGTTAGATAGAACAACAATGATCTAGAATTAAATCAAACTTAGAACATAAGTACAACAATAGATAAAAAATGATTAGATCTAAGCTGAAAAATTTCTGAGTAAGCAAGATAAGCAGGTCTAAATAATTATAAGATTTCCGAGTTAGATCTAGACAATAATTAATTCCAGAATGATCCTAGCAAAACATATCTAAACAATAGCAATTTCTTTGTGATCAAAATATTCAGATCTGAACTAGTACTTCAGATCATAAACAACAGATATAAATTCTGAGTATGCTAGAGTGTTAGATCTGCAGAATAAGTTTGAATATGAACAACAACATAGATCTGAACCATAGACATTCAAATCTGAACTAGAAGACACTTCTCAATCATTAACAATTGTAGATAACTAGTAGGTAAAGCTGAACATGCATATTAGATAGATCTAGGTTGGATAAACAAATCTGAGCATTGAACAAATATAGATCTAAACTGTAAGTAACTTACCTCTTGATAATCTTACCTCTGTAAGAAGAAGAGGAGCATAGCACACTTGAGAGATAATAAGCCACTAGAATATGCTCAGATACGTCTTATGTATCATGGATCTGCCTCAAGGGTCAGATCTCTTGTCAAGAGAAGCAATGGATTGTCAAACCACCATGAAACCCTCACACCCAAAACCCCAAACCCTCACACAATAAATTTACCAGAAAAGGGAGGGACGACTGCTTGTTCAATCACCCCTCTAAGGTGCCATGGCCTTCAAGATCCTAGATCTGTCCTAAAAGAGGGGACAATAGGTTGTAATGAAGGTATCACTGGTAGAAGGAGGGGGCCGACTGGTAACAGTGAAGAAGGGCAACAAAAGTCAACA
The DNA here is from genome assembly GCA_010110895.2 of Picea sitchensis. Classification (NCBI taxonomy): domain Eukaryota; kingdom Viridiplantae; phylum Streptophyta; class Pinopsida; order Pinales; family Pinaceae; genus Picea; species Picea sitchensis. The sequence goes on along the minus strand of SNQJ01S0073014.1, from coordinate 13,269 downwards.
CTTTCAGTAAAGGAATAGACACCCTCAACACCCACACAACAATCAACAATTGAAGCAAGGACCAGGCAACAAAAGAAGAGAGAGAGGCCGAGCTGCTAACAAAGGGAGGTTGTCACAAGGAGGTCGCACACTATCCAAGGAGGCCGCACGCTGTCAAAGGAGGCTGCAAAACTGTTACAAGGAGGCCGCATGCTTTCAAGAGCAATCCACCACTTCTTAGGAGGAAGAGAAAAATAATAATGTGTGAGTGAAGGGGGAGGGGTTCTTATTTATACTTTTGGGTAGGGTATAGGATAAAATAAATATATTAAAATATAATTAAATTAGTATATTTAATTAATATAAATAGTAATTAAATATATTTATAATTAACATTTATTTAATTTTTCTTATATTACCCCCAAAAACAAAATACAAAACCCCAAAACAAGATTCAAGCTCAAAAACAAAAGGTGGTGGATTTAGGAGAGGTTTACACATGTCCATGTACTTCTCAAGGTGACCAATCAACTTTATCATCACTGCATATGGAATACATCCCTCATGTGGTCATGCCCACCTTCAAAGAGGGTCACACACCAACAACTACCTGATCAAGGACCAGGTGGCCCCAGAACATATCTGGGGTCTTATCCACCAAGGTACAAGACCAAGGATTAGCCCATGCCTTAGACATGGGTACCCTGGAACACGTCCAGGGGCCCTGGACATGTCTAGGGACTTAACTGCTTGGTCCCAGACCAAGAACCCCAATCATATACTGGGGGCCCTCTCAAGGGTCTTTACTGCTTGGTCCCAGACCGAGAACCCCAATTATCTACTGGGGGCCCTTGCAAGGGTCTTTTTCCATGGCTCTGACTGTTTGGTCCTAGACCAAGAACCCCATGAGTGCACTGGGGGCCCTAGATCTTAGCTAGGGTCTTTGCCATCCTCCCGGAGAATGGCTCTTGCAGCTGCTTTAAATTCAACACTCCCTCTCAACAAGAGAGGCATTCT
>SNQJ01S0073014.1:0-12223 GCA_010110895.2 Picea sitchensis | reverse complement strand
GAGGCATTCTCAGCTACACCAAGCTTGTCACGAAAGTATACAAACTTTGTCAGGAACAATGGCTTGGTAAAAATATCTGCCCTCTGTTCTGCCATCGGAACATACTAAATGCTGAGAACGTTCTTCTGTACCATGTCTCGGACATAGTGATATCTCATCTCAATGTGTTTCGACCTATCGTGAAACACTGGATTCTCAGTGAGCTTTATACAACTCTGATTGTCACAGTGAATGACCGTGAGTTCAAGCTCTGTACTGAACAAGTATGAAAGTAGCTTCCTAAGCCATATTGCTTCTCTGCTAGCCACACTTGCAACAATGTATTATGCTTCTATAGTGCTTTGGGCTATGGAGCCATGTTTCCTACTGGACTAGGAAATCATTGCTGAACCCAAACTGAAGCAATATCCGGAAGTGCTCTTCCGATCGACTGTACTGCCCATCCAATCTGAATCTGTAAATCCATGAAGCATTACACCTCCACTGGAAGTGTATCTGAGACTATGAACTATAGTTCCCCGAACATATCTCAGAATATGCTTCACAACAACCATATGTATATGCTTCGGTTCACACATGAACTGACTGAGAGCATTTACCGCATAACAAATGTATGGTCTCGTATGTACGAGATACATCAAAGACCCAATGATCTGCCGATATAAGGTGGGGTCTTCTGGATATGAACCTGTAACATGATCTTGTAGTTTCTTTAGGTTAGAGATCATTGGAGTGGTCATGGATTTGTAGTCCATCATGCCAAATCTGCGGAGCACATCAATTGCATATTTACTCCGTGAGAGAAAGATCTCTCCTGGTTTCTGCCATACCTCCAAGCCCAAAAAATAGTGCATGAGCCCCAAGTCTTTCATTTCAAATTCTGCTGAAAGCTCCCTCTTTGTCTGAGCTATCAAGTTTTCCTCTCTAGTGAGGAACAAATCATCCACATATAAGACTAAGATAACTGGATGATTTTGTACAATCTTTATATAAATATTGGGATTTGCTATGCTCTTGGTGAATCCAAGACTTTGTAGAAAACTGTCTATTCTACCATACCAAGCTCTTGGAGCTTGCTTCAACCCGTACATGGCTTTCTTGAGTTTACACACATGAGATCTTATATCATGTATTACAAAACCTTCAGGCTGCTCGATATAAACTTCTTTCTCAACTTCACCGTTAAGAAAATCAGTCTTAACGTCCATCTGGTGAAGTTTCCAACCAAAAACTGCTGCAAGAGAGATAATGATTCTGATTGAAGTATATCTGGCAACTGGAGCAAAAATCTTGTTATAGTCAATTCCTTCTTTCTAAGAGAAACCACATAGTCAATTCCTTATTTCTGAGAGAAACCACAAGCCACAAATCTTGCCTTCTATTTCTCAATACTGCCATCTGCTGCATACTTTATCTTATAAAGCCATTTGGAAGTTACTACTGATTTGCCATGAGGTCTAGGAACTACTGTCCATACATCATTCTTTAGAATAGAATCATATTCTTCAATCATAACATCTTTCCATACTTGATGTTTGGAGGCTTCTACAAATGTGGAAGGTTCTGAATAAATCACAATATTCACTTTAGCTATGAGACCGAAGTACTTATTTGGTTTATTGCTTTCTCTGAAGGTGCCCTTAGGAGCTGAATGCTTTTCTGTTTCTTTTAATATTTCCCGACACTAGGTTGGTTTCCTTTTAATAGGAGGTATCTCCATTGGAAACTCAATAACATCCCTTGAGGGATCCACTGAAAGTTCTGAGGTTTCCTCCCACTACTCATTTGGAGGAGGAGAGTCTGAAGAATTAAGTGGTGAAGCTTCTTGCTCCTCTGAAACACATGGAAGTTCTCTAGCCCGACGAAAAACTGCCTCTTCATGAAAAGTCACGTCTATGCTTACTTCGATGAACTTTTGACCTGGGATATAAATCTTGTAAGCTTTTAAGGTTTCACTGTATTCCACAAAAGTTTCTTTCTTTCCGGAGGGCTCTAGCTTAGTCCTCTTCTCTTTTGGAATATGAATATAGATTGGACTGCTAAAGATTCTCAAGTGATCAATTGAGGGCTTAATTTCGGTGAAGACTTCTTCAGGAGTTTTTGCTTCAAGGGCTTTGTGTGGACATCTATTCTGAATGTAGACTGCAGTATTGGCAGCCTCGGCCCAAAGAGATAACGGTAAGTTTTGGTTATACATCATGGCCTTGGTTGCTTCACAGATAGTTCTATTCTTTCTTTCAACAACCCCATTTTGCTGGGGGTTGTATGACACAGTTAACTCCCTCTTAATTCTAGAAGCCCAACATATTTCATCGTATTTGAAGGAGGCAAATTCTTTACCATTATCTATCCTGAAAAATTGGATGCATTTGCCTGTTTGATTTTCAACAAGATTCTTGAAATCTTGAAATCTGCTGAAAGATTCATCTTTAGTTTTTAAGAAATAAATCCAAGTTTTACGAGAACAATCAACAATAAAAATGATATAGTAAATACAACCATTCATAGATGGGGCAGTCATGGGCCTACAAAAATCAGAATGAATTAGATCTAAAATGACATTTGATTTTCTATTACTGAGAGGATAGGGTTTCTTCGTATTTTTACCAAGTGCACAACCTCTACAAACACTATCATGCTCAAAATAAAATACTGGCATACTTGTTACCATCTTTTGCAAACCTGGAAGTGCGTTGTAGTTGAGATGACCAAGTCTTATGTGCCAAAGCTCATAGGGATTTATCGTCTCGTGAGCTAGAGCTTGAATAACCTGACTCGAGCTAGAGTTGAATAACGAGTTCCAATAGTCATATCAATGCTTATATCTTCATTTGAGGACCACATGAGGGCCTTCCCTTTGGAGAAAGCTAATGAGTAACCTTTGCTTTCTAAACCTGGAACATAGATTAGATTTTTCTTCAAACCAGAGACATAAAGAATTTAATCAATATGAAAGATATTACCTGATTGAAGTTGGAAAGAGGTAGATCCAAAACCTTTTATGTCATAGGTGCCATCATCACCCTGTTCCACCTTTACCTTGAATTTCTTGTCTTGATAGTTTGCAAGGTTTTGTTTGAAGCCTGTCATGTGTTTGGAAGCACCGTTGTCTGTTAACCAAATCTCCTCTGACTTTGTAATGGTGCCAGAAAGAACTAAGATAAGATAATATTCTTTTTGTTGTTCTTGCTCTTTGGTGGCAGCCCTGGTTTGTCTTCTTTGAGTCTCCTCTTGAGGTTTAGCCTCTTTAGTGGCAACCGAGACTTGGAATCTTCCTTTTCTTTTTTGTTGAGAGGGAGGATTCTTGCAATCTCTTGCATAATGTCCTAGCTTATTGCAGTTAAAACATTTAATTTTAGATAAATGAGGATTGAGATGAGATAGCTTGCCTTGAGGTTTCTTACCTTTGCCTTTATCTTGAGGGAACTTCTTCCATTTCTTGGTTTTCGCTGAAAGGGCATGATCTCTTAGAAGTGAAGACTCATTTCTACTTTTGAGTCTTCCTTCTTCTTCTAAGCAGCCATGCCATAATTTGTCAAAGTTTGGCTGGATTTCTCTTCTATTTACAGATGCAAGAAAAACTCCCCATGACTCAAGAAGTCCATCAAAAGAAGTTTGCATAAGGTCATCATCATCTACATGAACTCCTATTGTAATAAGCTGATCTTTGGTTTGAACAATCTTGGAGAAGAAGGTAGCAACCGAATCATCTTTTCCCATTCTCAAAGTACGTAGTTGTTTCTTCAATATTCTTTTCTGTGTTGGTGCTTTCTTTTCATAGAGGTTTGCCAAAGCATCAAAACATTCTTTGGTAGTCCTTAGATGACCAATGATGGGCATCATGCTGTCTTTAACAAAATAAAAAATGATTCTCTTAGCCTTGGGTTGTTTCTTCCTGTACACTGCCCTAACTGTGTTTGAAGTGGGTTCTTCAATTACCTTAGTAATCAACTCTTCTAGTTCATTCTCTTCAAGAATATTTACTATTATCGATTTCCAAGCATTGAAGTTGGAGGCCCCTATAAGTCTATCTTCAACTTTAACTGATGTGGAGGCCATACTAAGATCTAGATCAGTTTAAGAATAGATGTTGCTGATTTGCAAAGTAACCCTAATAATATGGATCTATGCAGGCTCAAGTTTGTATCCTTGAGCTCTTTTCACACCCTATGATCTGATACCATGTTAGAAATAGGGAAGAAAACCAGAAAACAATGTCTTTTAAATTTTTTGTTAGATAGAACAACAATGATCTAGAATTAAATCAAGCTTAGAACATAAGTACAACAATAGATAAAAAATGATTAGATCTAAGCTGAAAAATTTCCGAGTAAGCAAGATAAGCAGATCTAAATAATTATAAGATTTCTGAGTCAGATCTAGACAATAATTAATTCCAGAATGATCCTAGCAAAACAGATCTAAACAATAGCAATTTCTTTGTGATCAAAATATTCAGATCTGAACTAGTACTTCAGATCATAAACAATAGATATAAATTCTGAGTATGCTAGAGTGTTAGATCTACAAAATAAGTCTGATTATGAACAACAACATAGATATGAACCATAGACATTTAGATCTGAACTAGAAGACACTACTCAATCATTAACAGTTGTTAGATAACTAGTAGGTAAAGCTGAACATGTATATTACATAGATCTAGGATGAATAAACAAATCTGAGCATTGAACAAATATAGATCTGAACTGTAAGTAACTTACCTCTTGATAATCTTACCTCTATAAGAAGAAGAGGAGCATAGCACACTTGAGAGATAATAAGCCTCTAGAATATGCTCAGATAAGTCTTATGTATCATGGATCTGCCTTAAGGGTCAGATCTCTTGTCAAGAGAAGCAATGGACTATCAAACCACCATGAAACCCTCACACCCAAAACCCCAAACCCTCACACAATAAATCCACCAGAAAATGGAGGGATGACTGCATGTTCAATCACCCCTCTAAGGTGTCGTGGCCTTCAAGATCCTAGATTTATCCTAAAAGAGGGGACAACAGGCTGTAATGAAGGTATCATTGGTAGAAGGAAGGGGCCGACTGGTAATTGTCAAGAAGGGCAACAGAAATCAACACTTTCAGTGAAGGAATAGACACCCTCAACACCCACACAACAATCAACAATTGAAGCAAGGACTAGGCAACAAAAGAAGAGAGAGAGGTCGAGCTGCTAACAAAGGGAGGCTGTCACAAGGAGGCCGCACACTGTCCAAGGAGGTCGTACACTATCAAAGGAAGCTGCAAAACTGTTACAAGGAGGTTGCAGGCTGTCAAGAGCAATCTGCCACTTCTTAGGAGGAAGAGAAAAAAAATAATGTGAGTGAAGGGGGAGGGGTTCTTATTTATACTTTTGGGTAGGGTATAGGATAAAAGAAATATATTAAAATAGAATTAAATTAATATATTTAATTAATATAAATATTAATTAAATATATTTATAATTAACATTTATTTAATATTTCTTATATTACCCCCAAAAACAAAATACAAAATCCCAAAACAAGACTCAAGCTCAAAAACAAAAGGTGGTGGGTTTAGGAGAGGTTTACACATGTCCATGTACTTCTCAAGGTGACCAATCAACCTTATCAATACTACATATGGGATACATCCCTCATGTGGCCATGCCCGCCTTCAAGGAGGGTCACACACCAACAACTACCTGATCAAGGACCACGTTGCCCGAGAACATATCTGGGGTCTTATCCACCAAGGTACAAGACTAAGGATCAACCCATGCCTTAGACATGGGTACCCTGGAACACCTCCAGGGGCCTGGACATATCTAGGGACTTAACTGGTTAGTCCCAGACCAAGAACCCCAATTATATACTGGGGGCCCTCTTAAGGGTCTTTACTGCTTGGTCCCAGACCAAGAACCCAAATTATCTACTAGGGCCCTTGCAAGGGTCTTTTTCCATGGCTCTGACTGTTTGGTCCGAGACCAAGAACCCTAGGAGTGCACTGGGGGCCCTAGATCTCAGCTAGGGTCTTTTCCATCCTCCCGGCGAATGGCTCTTGTAGCGACTTTAAATTCAACAAGAGGTGCACACTTCATCCCCAGAACAAGTACTTGCTGAAATTTCCAAACTCACATGTGTGTTATGTTTCCTCAATGGGGAAATCACCTTTATTTATATTAGACTGGACACATCAAAAAGTGGTGTCTATTGGCACAACAGGGCTGACCTCATTAACTCATAATATAATTAATAATTACCATATTAATTATCTTTCACTTTATGGTGGAGCCGACCTGTACCCTTTACATCACAATTAGGGTTATAGGTAAGCCTGACTCTTAGACAATATAACAAGGGATCTCACACACCCACTAGTGCTCAACCACTAGGGGCATGTCCACTTGTGCTCAGCTATAGGGACGTCCATGTCAACTGATCTCTATCTCACTGCGTCTCACAGGAGAATGATGAGGACACACACTCACTAGTGCTTAGCCACTAGGATCACGTCTACCTGTGCTCAGCCACATTAACGTCCTACTCAACAGATCTCTATCTCACTGAGTCTCGCAGGAGAATCATCTGGAGTATCACACCATCTCAACTCTGTGTAGAGAGGAGAATAGTAAACCCATCACACGGGATCCTTCAGAGAGAATAACACGCCCAGCTCATGGGCATCTTCCCTTCACAGGGGCACACACAACGTTCCATCTCCGTCTCAGAGAGGAATGACACACCCATCTTATGGGCACACCCAACTCATGGGCACACCCAACTCATGGGCTTCCTCACCCCACACATGGGCACACAACATTCCATCTTTGTCTCAGAGGGGAACTACACACCCATCTCATGGGAACACCTAACTCATGGGATTCCTCACTGCACACAGGTGCACATCGTTCCATCTTTGTCTCAGAGAGGAACAACATACCCATCTCACGGGCACACCCAACTCATGGGCTCTCTCACATGCCCACTGACTCAGTCTGTGTCCTGGAGGATGTCTCATGCAGCTGTAATCATCAACAAGCCCAAGGTTTCAACACAAAACCTGGATGGGCCACGACCACAAGGATTTGATCTACAGAGTGCCAGAGTGGCGCTAAGGGTGCTCCTAGGTTGTATTGGAAAGCTTAGGAGGTATAGCGGTTCGAGAAAGTTAGCAGAGAAAGGAGACCACGGTAACCGTGGTATTGGGCCACAAAGTTTAAATTTGGGCTATTGGATCTGTTCGAAAGAAGACATATCCCTCACAACCGTCAGATCTGGAGAAGGTGCACGACAATTAACCATCAAGTCCTTCGGACTTCGTTACTTCGACGAGTTTTTAAGTTCTATTGAGAAAGTAGCCGAAGCACGAAGCTCCAAAGTCCCGCAGTGACTCTCAACCGTAGATCATTCGGGAGGAGAAGAGTCGTTGGATTTTCCAAGTAGTTCGGCGGTTTAGAGGTTCGACATTGCGGGAGAAGCGAGTCCTGAAGCTGCTAGGAGGGAAATCTCCCGAAGTCCTGAACTCTGGAGTTAATCTGGATCATTCGTGTTTGAGGACACGTGTCAACAGATCATCCTATTCGGGAATCTGACGTTCAGGGATTTGTGGTGTAGTGTAGGAAGTTTCCCGGAGCCCCGAAGTCCCGAAGTCCGGAACCAATCCAGACCGTTTGTTATCAGAGACACGTGTCAACGGATTATCAAGTCTCCGGAAGTTCGACAATTTGACACTCCTGAAGAAATGGTTGTGGTTGAGCAGGAGGAAGAGATCCTCGAAGTCTCGGAGTGCCAAAGTGACGTGACATAATAATGTCACCGGGGGTGACGTGGGAGTGTTCGGAAATTCACAGTTCGGGAGTTTTGGGGTGTGCAGATGTGAAATCCTCCGAAGTCTTGGAGCCCCAAATCTCCAAAGCTCCGGAGTCCTTAAGTCCTGGAGCCCCGAAGTCTCAAAGTAGCAGATGTGACGTGGTATGATGACATCACCTGGGTGACGTGGACCTCCCCTAGGCATGCCACGTGTCATATGATTTTGTACTTTGACAGACCCTGTTGTACCAATATCGATCCAACACATGTCACTTGATGTTAAGGCCGCATGTCACCCCATGCTTTTGACACGTAGCACCTAGGGTGTGCAATACTAAGTGGACCCCGGGAGTTCGCCAATTCTATGTTCGGAAGGAGTGAAGTGTGAGGAAGTTGAAACCCCCGAAGCTCCGAGGAGCTGAGTAAATCCTCACCATTGATCGAGAGAGACACACGTCAATAGATCTCGTAGTTCGGAGACTTGGCACTTCGGAGGATTCAAGGCATAGGCAGTTGAGGTCGAGGACTTCGGAAGGGTCGAAATCCGGAGTCTATCTCGACTGTGGATCAGAGAGGACGCGTGGCACCAGATCCCAAGGTCTGGAGACTTGGTACTCCGTAGGAATTGAGTTGCAGGTTACTTGAGTCGAGAACTCCCAGAGTTAATCTCGACCGTTGATTGGGAGATGATACGTGGAGGAAGGAGACGTTCTTCGATATTTCGACAATTCGGGAGGCAGCGCAAGATGAAGCCTCAAAAGTCCCGAAGCCCGGAGTTTCAGAGCTCATGTTGACCGTAGATCTGAACAGAGAATGAGGACCATCGATCAATCATTCTTTGCGAGTTCACGAGTTCGACGATCTAGGTTTTTTGTGATGTGCAGAAAAGGGAAACCGCCGAAGCCCGAATTTCTGGAGCCTCGAAGTTCCCTAGGCTCCAGATAAGCACCTTTCTGCTAGCACTCAGTCACATGTGATTGGGGGCCAAAGAAAAATGTCTAGTGCTCATAAATCGTTTCAAAAGAAAGAAAAGGGCTTAGAGAAGGAGTACGTGGGGTCTTGAATTGTACGAGCAAACACCTAAAGAAGAAAATAATGCCTATAAACTTGAAGAGAGGATCCAACATGAATTCAAGAGCCAATTCGGCTATGAGATGAAAGAATCCATGTACAAGAATTGCATCCTCGAAAAAACATTTGTTCAAGTATCCATAACTTCCCGCTCAAAACTTAGAATTGAGCATGGAAGCAGGCATTGGAAAGGTCTTGAACAATAGAGGATCATTGTTCATGCATAAATCAGATTTGAACAATCAATTTCTCAGAAAATCAGTAGAAAAGAAGTTTGATATATATTATTGAACTAGAATGGTTCAAGTTTTCATGAATTGTTGAGACAATTAGCTTGACAAAGTTCTGTTGGCTGCACATTTTTGCAGAGTTAACAACTGTCAAGCAGAACAAAATCATCATAGAGTGCTGAGAGATGGAAGATGCACAAGAGGCTTACAATCATAAAGATGAGATTAGAGGAATGGATGTCCATTTGGGAGTTGAAGGAACAATCTCCAATGGACATGGAGAAGAAAAGGATGATAACATAAATCTAGTTGAGACCATCAGAAAATTGCAGACAGATGTCCAGAGTCACAAGGCTGGTAATGAAAGGCTTATGAAAGCCAAGGAGTAGCAGGACGACTTCAACATGAAGTTAATACGAAGCCTTGAAAGAATTGAAAAGAAGTTGGATAAGGAGATTGGCTCCAACAAATCAAGAAGCCACAAGACCCCTGAGGAAAAAGGAAGATCCAGGAGTGATAGCAGCCATCACCATCACTCTAAAAGACAATCCAAAAGGAAAGCACATAGCAGCGCAAGTCCATTCCCTGCCAGGAAGCATAAGAGGTCTGGGGTGGATGAATTGAAAGGAGAAATGAACAAAATCAAGCCTCCTTTTTTTAATGGTGAACACAAGAAGGATGAGGATGCTGAGACATGGCTGCTAGGCATGAGGAAGTACTTCCAATTGCATAACTATTCTTCTCATGCAGAAGGAATAATTACTATTTATCAACTGAAAGGAAATGCATCCATGTGGTGGGATCAACTTGTGTAAGTGCAACACACCAGAGAGAAAAATGTGACTTAGAAGGAATTCAAGAAGCATTTTTGAAGAAATACTTAACCAAGAGGTATTATCACAAAAATATGAAAGAGTTCTTTGAACTCAAAATGGGCAGCATGACCATTGATGAGTATGAAAGGAGATTTTTAGAACTGTTGAAGTATGTCTCCTTCATCAAGGATGAGACTGTTAAGATTCAGAGGTATCTGAGTGGGCTGGCCATCCTTTATCAGTGACATGATTCAATATGATGATCCTAAGACTTTGGAGGAAACAATAAAAAGGGCCAAGTGCTTATATGATCAACATAAAGGAAAGCCTACTTTCCAAAGAGCTTGGCAAAATAAGAAGAAGTTTAAGAGGGAACAAAGGTAGAAGAGGAACAAGCCACCATTTTTCAGAAACAATCCTCAATGACAACCATCTTTTAGAGAGCACATGATGGCTGAGGTAGGTGGGAAAAGGCCAAGGCAGACACCCATTCAATGTTGGGGTTGTAAAGGAGACCATACGTATAGGGATTGTCCTCACAAAAGTGTCAAAGTGAGAGCTGTCCACAATGTACAACAAGCTGAAACAGTGGAGGACATGGGCATAAGTGTTCCAAGGATTTATGCAGCCTTGGACAACAAGCAAGCAGAGTTTCAATCAGACATGATTGAAGTAGAAGGTATGATCAATAACCATGCTTTTACTATTTTAATAGATTCAAGAGCTAGTCATAGCTATATAGATCCTAAGGTAGTGGAAAGATTACATTTGCCAAGAAGCAAGCATGAGAAATCTTGGCTAGTATAGTTGGCTATAGGAGCCAAGAGAAAAGTTGTTGAGCTGGTTAAATCATGTCTAGTGGACATGAATGGGCTAAGTACTAAGGCATATTTGAATATCCCGCCCTTGGGTTCATATGACCGTCTAATTGGTATGGATTGGTTAGACCAACACCATGCTGTCTTAGACTGTCATAACAAGACATTCACTTGCCTGAATGAGGAAGGGAACCCAAGAATAGTCCAAGGAATTCCTAGGGCAGTTACTATCCGAGAGATCTCAACAGTGCAACTGAAGAAGTTTTACAGGAAGGGTTGCCAAATATTTGCAGCTCATATGGAGGAAGCACCTAAGGATAAGGTGCCAAATCTGGAGGATCATGCAGTCCTGAAAGATTTTGAGGATGTGTTCAAGGAGATACCATGACTACCCCCAAAGAGAGATATTGATTTCTCTATAAACTTAATGCATGGATCAACTCCAGTATCAAAGACTCCCTACATGATGAGTACACCATAGCTGAAGGAGTTGCAAATGTAGCTTGAAGAGCTTTTGAAGAAGGGGTATATATGCCCAAGTGTGTTACCTTGGGGTGCCTCGGTTTTATTTGTGAAGAAGAAAGATGGGACATTGAGATTGTGCATTGACTTCATAAAATTGAACAAGGTAACTATAAAGAACAAGTATCCTTTGCCAATGATTGATGATCTCTTTGATTAGTTAAAGGATGCAAGGATATTCTCAAAGATTGATCTCAGGTCAGGATATCATCAAGTAAGGATCAGAGATGAAGACATTAGCAAAACTGCCTTCAGAACAAGGTACGGTCATTATGAGTTCACAGTGGTGCCATTTGGGTTATCAAATGCACCAATTGTTTTCATGTGCTTAATGAATGGTGTTTTTCGAGAATACTTAGACAAGTTTGTCATTGTCTTTTTGGATGACATCCTTGTATATTCCGAGTCAGATGAAGAGTATGAACACCATTTGAGGATGGTGTTATAAGTGTTAAGAGAGCACCAACTGTATGCCAAATTGAGCAAGTGTTCATTTTATTAGAACCAAATTCACTATTTGGGGCATACCATATCCGAAGAAGGGATAGCAGTGGACCCTGAAAAGATTGAAGCTATTAAAGGGTGGACAACACCTAAAAATGTGATAGAAGTATGATCCTTCATGGGTCTAGTTGGCTACTACAGAAGATTCGTTGCAGGGTTTTCAAGGATTGCTCACCCGATTACTTCCTTGCAAAGGAAGGGGGTGAAGTTTCAATGGACAACATAATGTGAAAATAGCTTCCAACAATTGAAGCAGTTGTTAACCAATGCTCCAATTATGAGGATTGTAGATCCAGATGAAGATTTTGTGGTTTGCATAGATGCATGCAAAGAAGGAATTTGTGGAGTCCTTAGTCAGAACAGATTTGTGGTATGTTTTGAATCCAGAAAATTGAAATAGCATGAAAGGCTCTACACCACTCATGATTTGGAGTTGGAAGCAATATTGCATGCCTTGAAATGGAGGCACTACCTC
>SNQJ01S0073013.1:165823-184054 GCA_010110895.2 Picea sitchensis | reverse complement strand
ATGTTTCTAATTGTAGTATTTAGTTGTGTTTAAGTGTGGGGTATTTGCTTTCACAACCATTGTAGAGATCATAGTAGTCCTATATAAATATTATTTTATTATATTTATATTCATGTGTGTGGGGGAGTAGACATATTAAAAATAATATAATTTCATTGGAGAAAGAGTAGCTATATTAAAAAACATATAATTTTATTGGAGATAGAAATCTATTTAGGCTAAGGTAAATGAAGATATAATTTTGAAAGAGGGAGAGAGGGTTTCTAAAATTGCTTTGTTAGTGTGTGAGAAGAGTGAACTTTATCCTCTTAGTAGTCACAAGAAGATTATGTTAAGTGGGTGATTTTTCTTAAATAATGGTGATGAAATTTAACATTCAATGACTACTATACTTAAACTATGTAAATTTAATCAGAGCATTCAAGAATTTCGATAGGATGTTTTTTCATTAAAAAAAAAATCCTCAAAATATCTAAGAAAAATGAAAATTTACCTTTTTAACAACTACTAACAAATTATATTAAGTGACATGGTTTTCCTTAAACAATAATGATGAATCATAATAATTAATGATTTCTATACTTTAACTACTAAATTATAATAGATTTTACAAGTTCATTCAAATATTTAAATTAGATATTTTTTTAATTAAAATTCAAATAAAAAAATAAATATGTTGTAAATAGGTTTATAATCTTTCCTAATAATCTTTTTGTTAGTCATTATTTGAGATTATTGTAACATTGCTTTGATTTTTTTTAATTATTATTAATTAATTTAAAAAAATAGTGTTATGGATGTTTTATTAATTTATTAAAAATTCTCATTTTTAAAGTGTATATATAATTTTAATTGATCTAAAAATATTAGCATGAATTCATTTGAACCACAGATCTATGATCCCTCTCAGCACTTATACATAGAGGAAGTATTAAAAATATTAATGTATTTTATAATATATTACTAATTTTGTAATCACTACATCATTTTAGTGATCTATTGAAATTTAGGCAAACCTAAACCTAGGAACCTTCAGCATTTTCTTGGGAATTCTTCAATGTGTTCACTCCTCTTAAGAATCCATATCACTTTCCAATCAACATAGGTATGAGACAACCATGAGACGAAAATTTACTATATTTAAAACATGTGAGAGAGGGTATTCTTGATTTGAAAGATGGTGATCAACAATGTTAGGAATAAGAAAAATCGGTGAGGAAACTAATAAACCGATAATAACAAAAAACATAAATCATGCATACATCTTGTTCCTTCCCAAATACGGCCAAGCCAAGTGAGCCTTCACTACTCACCTTCAGGCCCATTATAATGGAGTATCCTAAGCTGATTTAAAGTCTTCATTCTATGCGATCTAAGGGCACAATACAACTGGCTAGCAAAACCATGGGCCAAAAAACCACCACTGTTGACTTACTCATTGACTCTTTCATCAAATCAAGTTTAACCCAACAATCCCCCCCTTAAATTGACTTGGGGTAATTATCCTACCCCCTTTAAACTTTATAACGAGAGTGTTGGGGAATCCATCATGTCTCCCCCTCTCACATAAGTCACATCTAGACTTTATTGGTAATTTTACAAGGGGCATCTACTTGATTATATCATATATAAACGATCATAGTATATATAATCGATAGATCTAACTAATGCACTTAGATCTACACTCGAACTTAAATGATCCAACATCTCCAAGGTTTTTGACTAGCATACCCTATTTAAAGGATTCATTACGTGCAATCCACTGGCACAACAACAGAGGCTACCAAAACATAAGCTCAAAAACCACCATTATTGACCTAAAATGGATTTAATTCCTTCATTCTTTAAATGATTCAAGTTTAACCCAACATTGATGTAGACCCCTAACCTCAGCAGGGTCCACTGACATCTCGGTCTCTGGATTGTTCTTCTTCTGAGCCGAATTAGCTCTTCGGGCTCTTACTAGAACCCTCTGAACAAATCCAGAGGTCCCCCTTTTCTCCTCTGGCACAGAGCTTCAACAAAATCTGTGCGTGCACCATTTTTACTTGGCGCTCTTTTCTATGTTCTAACCCGACATACCTTCCGGGTTTTTCGGGGTTTCGGGACTCCTGTGAGCGAATTCTCCCCGGCTCCTTGCCTCTTAGGCTTCCGGTCTCCGAAACGCTGAAAACGCACAATGCCTCAATTGGCTCCTCCCTTAGCCTTTTGGGTCCTCGCGTTTCGTGGTTTCGTGAGTCAGGACTCCCAAGCTCCAGACTCTTGGCCTCTCGAGTATCTAGTACCCAGAATGCCAAAATGCCAGAACACCTTGGCGTTCAATCAATGAATCATAATAATACCTGTGATTGATGGCTCACGTCGAGTCGCGATTTCGCTATTTCGTGATTCGGGGTTTTGAAGGAAAATAGCCTCTATCCTTCCACCTCCCGGTACCAGAAGCCCCGAAATGAATTTCGAGAAACTCTCGTCACTAACCTCCTCACAGATCTACCTGGTCTAATGGTCTGTAGGGTTTCGGTGTTCCCCCTTGAAGATTCTCCACTGTCCATTTGGATTTTTCGAACTCTCCTCCTGGATCTACACAGGGTTAAAACCTATGATCCTTCCTTCAATTGGAAGACTCAATATTTGCTCCTTCCAGGGAATGGGTTCATGTATCCTGATAAAAATTTCCAAAGTGTTATTCCTCCTTAGCTTTGTCTGGTTCAAACTCCAGCTCCTGCGCACTCCTTGCGTCTGAGGGAGTTCGATAGCTCAGATTCACGACGTTTTATATCTGGCTCGATGCACACCTTGTAGATATCCCAGTGAAGAGAAAAAAATTCCACAATATTCCTCCCTGGCTCGATGCACACCTTGTAGAGCTCCAAATGAAGAGAAACAATTGAAACTGCCAAAATCTCACAGTTCCATTCACTTGTTTATAAAACAGAAAATAAGAGGAAAATATACATAGTCCAAGAACAACACATTTGGATCAATTTTCCATTCTGTTATATTCACAAGTGCCCAATGGCTACAGATTACATTCAAAATTACAGTAACTCAAAAACATTTTTTCTCCTGTTGCTTGTAGTTCTCTCTTACAACTAATCTTTCTCTGTATTTGAGCTCTCTCTAACTAGTTGTCTAAACATATACATAACTCAAAGATGTTTTTAGGGTTTCCCCTGGCTACTTGCATACTCTAAAATTGATCCTGCACTATCTAATTCCAGTCACATTCCAGAGACGAAGTGGAAACTTTTCTCTATTAACAATTTCAAAAACTTGCTTCACAGGGTAAAATTCGGCACAAGTTCAAGCATGCCTCAAAAAGTGAATTTTGGCGTTGAGTGGAGGTGGACCCGAAAATCTATTGTAGCCACCCACGTCGAAGTTCTGGAAGAACTCACATGTGTTGAATGTTCCCGCCTCTATGCACTTGACACGATGCTCCTACATCATACTCCCCTTGAAAAAAATTCATGGACTCCTGTCCATGAGCTCCTCTACTGATTTTCCCTACTTCTGGATAGTAGCTTCATTTTCCCAACTGGCATCTTCGATTGGGTGTCCCTTCCATTTTACCAGATAATCAAAATAATTCTTCCTCCTGATCTTCTTGCCAATCCTCTGATCAACAATTTTCTCCATTTGTGGCTTTTCTGCTACGAGCATCTGTTTCTCCCACTGAATCTTTCCTTGATCTTCTAACCCTTCTATGTCATCCTTCCTGTAAGGATACAGGTATGAAACATTGAATATGGGTGAAATTCCCACACCATCTGACAGTTCAATCTCATAGGCATTTGCATCAAACTTCATCAAGATCTTATAGGGTCCTATCTTCTTCATCTTCAATTTGTTATATGTTCCCCTAGGGAACCTTTCCTTCTTGAGATGTGCTAAAACCTGTTCTCCCACTTCAAATTGAAGTTCCCTGGGATGTTGATCAGCTCTGTGTTTGTATTTCTGATTAGAACTCTGTAATTGTTCTTTGATCTGACCATGGAGTCTTTGCATTTTAGCAGCAAAATCCTATGCTCTAGCGCTTCTTATCTCTCCCTGTTCCAAGTCCCTTAACTCAGACACTCCCCTGGGTTTCATTCCATAGATTATTTGGAACGAGATCCTTCCAGTGCTTCTGTTTGGTGATTCGTTGTATGCAAATTCTACTTGTGGTAGAATCTGATCCCACTAGTTATGGTGTTCAGTAACCAGACTTCTCAATAAGTTTCCCAAACTTCTATTTACCACCTCAGTCTGCCCATCTTTTTGAGGCTGATAAGCTGAGCTGAAGGACCATTTTGTCCCCATATTCTTCCACAACGTCCTCCAAAAGTGACCAACAAATTTTGTGTCTCTGTCTGAGACAATGCTCTTGGGTAGGCCGTGAAGTCTTACAACTTCTCTGAAAAATAGATTTGCAACATGTGTTGCATCACTGGTCTTATGGCATGGGACGAAATGTTCCATCTTTGAAAACCTATCTACCACCACAAATATGGAATCAAATCCCCTTTGTGTTCTTGGCAATCCCAACACAAAATCCATGCTTATTGCATCCCAAGGCCTCTCTGGTATTGGCAATAGTTGATACAATCCAGTGTTTTGTCTTTTCCCCTTTGCATGTTGGAAAATTCTATATATGTTCACCAACTTTATCACATATGTTCTCATACCTGGCCAATAGTATGAACTGCTCAACTGTGTAAATGTCTTATTGTGGCCAAAATGTCTAGCCAATCCTCCACTATGCTTCTCCTTCAGAAGATTGTCCCTCATTGAGCATCTTGGTATGCACAATTGATTTCCTCTGAACAACAATCCCTCCTAAACCATATACTCTATCCATTGACTTCTATCTATTAGTACAGGGCTTGTACATGCTTTGTAGGCCTCCTTGAAGTTTGTGTCATCACAATACATATCCTTAAGGTGTTCAAACCCCAAGGTCTTCACCTGGAATTCCTGTACAATTAAACATCTCATGCTTACCACATCAACAACCTTGTTAGTATTCCCAACAATATGTTTTAATACAAAAGTAAAATTTTGCATAAACTCAACCCATTTTGCATGTCTCTGATTCAGTTTTTCTTGTCGGGTTATGAATTGTAAAGCTTGGTTATCGCTATACAAGACAAACTCTTGCAGGACAGGATAATGCCTCCATTTCTTCAATACTTGAATTATGGCATAGAACTCCTTGTCATATGTGGAGTATTTCCTCTTAGTCTTATCCAGTTTCTCACTGAAATAGTCAACATGTCAATTGTCCTTACTCATAACTGCTCCTATTTCAACTCCACTTGCGTCACATCTTACCTGAAACGTATTTTCAAAATTTGGCAAGACCATAATTGGTCGTTCTGTTTTCTTCTCCTTTAGTATATTGAATCTCTTTTTAGCCTCCTCTGTCCATTTAAAATACTTGTGTCATTTCTTCACTGTATCCATCATTGGCGCACAAATTCCACTAAAGTCTCTAATGAACTTTCTATAGAAACTTGTTAAACCATGTGTTAGAACCCTATATAATAGGGAATCAGTGTTCTCAATAACACTTATCTATTTCAGTATTTATGTGTTTTCTCATGATGCATGGCGAAGGTGGCTAAAAGCGCTCGACACTCACCAAGGGACTAATGAGTACCTGCGTGCGAGCTTCAAAGCGAGTTCCGGTGCATTTTAACAAAAAATGGTGGATTGGTTTGAAATGGTAAAAGTTTAATTCTGGTGGGCAAATGCAAACTTGGTTTGTTTGCCAAAATTTGATCCTTTTTAGAAAATTTGGCCCCTCGGCCTTTATGCAGAGTTTGCCTTGTTTATCAAAATTTAAATATTTTGCCAAATACTTTTCAGCAAAAAGTTATAGTGGCCTAGGGCCAACCTCTGAATGCTCAACACCAAGGATAAGCGTTATTTCCTGCACCAACAGCTAGCACACAAGCCAGTGCCGACACCAAACCGTAAATCCCAAGCCTCGGGCTCACTTCATCGAAAGACTATATAACGGTTGGCTCTTATAATCACCTAAACTTCAAATTACCACATGAATGTGGGATATTTTCCACAGAGAATCAAAAAATATATAAAACGTAGCGCTTAAAACCCTCTGCTAGGTGTTTGAAACCAGTTTCAAGGTGTCGATTGCAGGGAGCCACGCATCTGCATCAACAACAACATAAGTCAACCACCAAAGCAGACAATATCCAAGCCAACACTCGAGCACAAGGGGCCAAGCACAAGACTCCATCTCCACGCAACCTGTCACACAACAATGCAACACACAAGGCACGGGTTACAGCAACAAACATGCAGGTCGATTGCCCAGATGCAATGCGCCAAGTCCTAGGACAATCTAAAGCCCAAGCTCACATCCGCAGATGCCATTGATAGCAACGATCAGGGGAAGAAAAATGTTATTTCATGTGTTTATTCATGTTGGGAAAGTCATTCTATATTGTCAAATCTTCATCTTCTTGATGCATCTTTATGCCCAAATATCTCTCTGAAGGATGTTCGAATGCCTAGGTTGACTGATATGAAACTCCATAACTGTGAGGGGATCAATGCTTCATCAATGGCTGCCTAGTCACACTGTTTTATGCTCGAGGCACTACAACTTGATTTTTGCCGGCTACCGACATCAGTAACTTTAGAGCTAGCCTGCCTCCAAAATATAAGTCTTGTCAATTACAAAAAATTTGTGGAGCTAAACTTGCGTTGCCCAGTTCTGGTTTCAATTAATGTCTCAAACTGTGCTATACTTAACTGTATTGATATTACTTCAAGAGCACTGCAGAAATTGGTACTTCAGAAGCAACCAAGCTTGACAACAATGGTTTTGCAGTGTTTTCGACTTCGTGAAGTTGATCTTATAGAGTGTGAGTCATTGATCAATTCTATTTGAAAAGTCTTCAACGAAGGGGGAGGTTGCCCAATGCTCAACACTCTAATTTTTGATAGTTGCGAGTCTCTAACAATGGTGCAACTCATCAATACATCTTTGTGCACACTCTCTCTTGTTGGTTGTCGAGCAATGACTAATCTTCAGTTAGCATGCCCAAATCTGCAGCATGTTTATTTGGATGGTTGTGATCATCTTGAGGGAGCATCATTTTTCCCTATTAGGCTTCAGTCACTTAATCTTGGAATCTTTCCCCACTTAAGTAAACTTGATATTGAAGCTCCTTAGATGACAGTTTTGGAGATGAAAGGATGTGGCATCCTCTCTCAAGCCACAATAAATTTCCCTCGGCTGCTGTCCCTTGATGTATCTTTTTGCAACAAAATCGAAGATGATTGATTGGTTGCCATGACAATTTCCTGTCCCATGATTCAGTCATTGATTTTGATTTCTTTCCCATCCATTGGATCCAATGGCCTTTTGCCTTGAGGTTACTTTCCAATTTGTCACTGCTCGATTTATCATACACATTTTTGACAAATTTGCAACCTGTCTTTGAGAGTTGTAGACAATTGAAGGTTTTGAAATTACAAGCCTGCAAGTACCTCATGGATACATCATTGGATGCTCTTAACAGAGGAGAGGCACTTCCAGATATTTGCGAGTTGGATTTATCATATGGCAGTCTCAGCCAGTTGGCGATAGAAAAGTTTTTTTCCCGGTGTCCTCACCTGACTCACGTGATTTTAAATGGTTGTACACATATGCATGATCTTGATTGGGGGTTGGAGACTGTGGAGCTCTAAAACCACATGGGCATAGGCAATGTTGTTAATGTGAAAATGGGACACACAAAAATACATGGAAAAAATGAATTTGATTGGATGTATCCCAGTTTTTAGGCATAGATCGAATCAAATGGCAGACAGGGATTTTAGTTACAGGGAGGTGGCAGAGGTTTCCTATCTTCCAGGCACTAGTTGGAGCATTGAATTCGTCACAGCAAGAAGCAAAATTCTAACCAACCTACAATGTGTCAGATGTTTCAAGAAGCAGTTAACAATGGAACCTTCCTTTGATTTGTTGTCCTGTTTGTTTTAGAGATAGTCGACAGGTCTCTATTCTTGTAACTATTTTCTATTTTCAGAAAACAGAGGTAGAGCTCGAGTCTTGGAGGACAGATAGCATTTTTTTTTGTATTTATGCATATGAAAAAGACAGAACGAGGGTTCGACTGGGGCTAAGTAGGAGAGGGTTTGAGCAGTAAAGTATTTTTTCTTGTTGGTTCGACCTGTGTGAGGGGTTTTGGACGTGAAGAGAGTGTAATTTTCTTTGCTGGATAGTGGGCTATGTTTGGCCACAAAACGTTTCTGTAACCTTTAATGATTGATCAGTAATGGGCTTATTTTTCACAGGATTCTTGTGTGGATATGTTGGTGGCGTTTTCCTTCTATGTTAGAGTGTTTTCCTGTTATCATTATGCTTGTTTTCGATTTTCTTATTTTTAGAAGAGAGTAATAGAGCATAATTTATTTGCACAATACTCTGCATCTAATCTTGTGATAATCTTTATGTTTCTCCTCTAAAAGCTCAGCCTAGGAATTCTTAATTTCTCCTTTGCTTGGTTTTTTCCTCCTCTATTTCTTCCACAAATTGACACCATCAAAACTAAATTCGATCGAGCATTTCCGCTAACTTGCCCTGTGTAATAACTTTGTCTAGATGTGAGAGTGAATCACATTGTTTAAAGTGTAGACCCCATTTGCCCAATGGCCCTCCTTGTTGTCCCAAACTGACCATTTAAAATCACAAACCCTGTACTTACATAGCTAGCCTAAAATTCATCCCTTACAAACCAAGTTAAATCTAAAGGAGAGATCCCTCTCCGAGTCTTGGAGGGTTAGATCCAAGACTCCAAGGGGTTCGAGGTTACCTCTGTGACTGCCCCTGCAGCCTTGGGAAAATCACAGAGCGCTAACACCATGAAAGCTCCTTACCTCGAACATGCTCCTTCGTGAGAACCATTGTTTGATCGCTTTCACCTTATCTGGATCCATCTTCAATTCATTCGAAGATATCACAAAACCCAAGTAAATGAGATCTGTCTTTATAAAAGAGGACTTCTTTAGATTGATCAACAACTTCTCCTACTATAGCCTCCTCATCACTAGTGTTAGGTGCCTCAAATGCTCCTCTTTTGTCCTGCTAAAGACCAATATATCGTCCAGATATACAACCACTAACTTGCCAATGAAATCTTTAAGAATTTCATTCATCAGCCTCATAAAAGTGCTCGAGGAATTCGTTAAGCTAAATGGCATAACTAGCCACTCATACAGGCCTTCATTCATCTTAAAGGTTGTTTTCCATTCATCTCCTTCTCTCATCCTGATCTGGTGATATCCACCTTTTAGATCTATATTAGAAAAGAAATTTTCTCCACTTAAGAAATCCATTAAATCATACATTCTTGGTAAAGAGAATTTGTACCTGATGGTGATCTTATTGATGGCTCTCGAGTCTATGCACATTCTCCATCCTCCATCTTTCTTTGGGCTTAACACAATTGATACTACGCATGGGCTCAAACTTTCTCTGACTAAGCCCTTATCCAACAACTCTGGGACTTGGTTCTTCACCTCCTCATTTTCTCGAGGTGTTAATTTGTACGCTGCCTTGTTTGGTAGGCTTTCTCTTCATATCAAGTCGATATGATGACTAATACTCCTGATGGGTGGCAATGAGTTTCGCAACTCATCCACCACTATATCAACAAAATTATCCAGCAGCTCATGAACTTCTTCAGGTATGTCATTCATCGATGTACTTGTAAGGATGAATTTGGGCTTCCTCACCACAATGAATTGCATCTCCTCTTCTTCCTTTCAACTTCTTTAAGGATTTCCTTCCCTCTCATGAGAAGTATGCTTGTGTTGGCTTCCTCTTTCGCACTCTTCTCCTCCATTGGCAGTAACATATGCATCCTACCAATCTTCTCCAATGTGTATGTATTCTTCCTTCCATCATGAATGACATTTCTATCAAACTTCCATGGTCTTCCCAACAAAATGTGGCATGCGTCCATGGGAATTACATCACATAGTATTTCATCCTTATATCATCCTATTTTAATTTCAACCAGGCATTTTTTAGCAATCATTACTTGGTGTCCTTTTTGCAGCCATGAGACTTTGTACGGCCTTGGATGTGCAGTTTTCTTCAGCTCCAATTTCTCCACCATATTTGTGGATACTAGCTTGTCAGTACTCCCACTGTCAATGATCACCTTGCATACTTTATCCTTAGTCTTGCAAGCTATCCTGAAGAGACTGTTTCTCTGCATTGGTTTCTCAATTTCTGCCTCTAGTTTCAGGAGAAATTTTCTCAACATTAGGGATGCTCCATCCATTGCTCCTGCTCCCTCAATATCTCTTCTTTGTGCTTCTAAAATGTGGGCTTCTCCTCCTTCCTTCTTCTTCTTGGGACATTCCCATGACAGGTGCCCTATCTTTCCACAGTTATAGCACCTTACTCCTCCTCTGCCTCTTCCTCTAGAAGAGTTTCTTCCACAATTTTGTCTTCCTCGTGAACTTCCTCCTCGTTCCAAGTGATTTTGTGGTTTATCAGCCTCGTCCCTAGACTGATGTGCTCTGTCACGACTAAATCCCTTACTTTTGCTTGGGATCAAGCTCTTACCTCTTCCTAGCTGGTTCTGTTTTCTGGTCAACTTCTCCTCTACCTTCAGCACAAATTGATAAGCATCTTCCACAGTCCTTACTAACATCATGCTAAGCTCATCCTGGATCTCATATCTCAAGAAATTTATATATCTGGGAACTCTTTCTTTGTCTTGCTCCCTTTGTTCAATTATGATGTTCAGCAGGTAGAATTCCTCGATGTACTCCTTGACTGTCATCCCTTTCTGTCTCTGGTTCTATAGATTCCTGAACATATTGATCTTGTAGTCTTTGGGTATGAACTTAGCCTTCAGTTTGGCTACCATATAGTCCCAACTCTTTATCCTCTGTTTGCCTTCACCTCTCCTCTCATCCTATAGTTCATCGCACCACAGTGTTGCATGCCCTTTTAGCCTGGTGACTACCTTCTTCACCTTCTTCTCCTCATCGACATCTTCATAGTCGAAGTGTTTGTCCATGGACCTTATCCAGTCCAACAGTTCTTCAACATCTATATTTCCCTCATACATGGGGACTTCTATCTTAGATCTGCCTCCCAATCTAGCAACTACTCTCAACAAACATTCTTCTGCAACATCCTCTCCTACAGCTTCTTCAACCTCAACCTCTTCACTTTCTGCATCACTGAAAACTCCAACATCAGGTGCTCTCCTCTGTGCTGCTTCCATTACTTCCATCCAAGAATGAAACTCTCGCATATCCATTTCTATAGTACGGTTGGATAAAGGTGGATCTCGTCTTCTTGGCAGCATTGTGTTGACTTTCTGTCACACACAGAGTACAGCTTTGAGTTTTTTGTCTCCTTCTTTTTCCTCCTTCAGCTGAAATATATAGGCGAGAAAAGTGTTCTAATACCACCTAATGCAAAACCCCTACCTCAGCAGGGTTCATTGACCTCCCGGTCTATGGATCGTTCTTCTTCCAAGCCAAATTAGCTCTTCGGGCTCTTGCTAGAACCCTCTGAACAAATCCATAGGTCCCCCTTTTCTCCTCTGGCATAGGCCTTCAACAAAATCTGTGTGCACACCCTTTTTACTTGGCACTCTTTTCTCTGTTCTAACCCGACATACCCTTTGTGTCTTTTGGGGTTTCGGGACTCCTCTGAGAAAATTCTCCCTGACTCCTTGTCCTCTTGGACTTCCGGTCTCTGAGATGTTGAAAAGGCACAACACCTCAACTGGGTCCTCCCTTATCCTTTTGGGTCCTCTTGTTTCGTGGTTTCATGAGTCGGGACTCCCAAGCTCCAGACTCTTGGCCTCTTGACTATCCGGTACCCAGAATGCTGAAATGTCGGAACACCTTGGCATTCAATAAATTGCTCACAATAATCCCTATGATCAACGACTCACTTTGAATCACGATTTCACTATTTCATGATTTGGGGTTATCAAGGACAACAGCCTCTGTCCTTCCACCTCTCGGTACCCAATGTCTCGAAATGAATGTTGAGAAACTGTCGCCACTAACCTCCTCACAACTCTACCTGATCTGACGGTCTTTAGGGTTTCGGTGCTCCCCCTCGAGGATTCTCCACCATTCGTTCGGATTTTCTGAACTCTCCTCCTATATCTACACAGGGTTAAAACCTGTTCTCCTTCCTTCAATCAAACGGCCTGCGGGGATTTCCACCTCGATCCAACCCTTGATGGAATTCCTCATCCTGAGATTTTACTCGATTTCGACTTAGGAGATTTCTAGCTCTGCGAAGACTCAGTCTTCTCTCCTTCTAGGGAATGGGTTCCTGGATCCCGATAACACTTTCCAAAGTGTTATTCCTTCTGATCTTTTTCTGGTTCAGACTACGGCTCCCGCGTACTCCTTGTGTCTGAGGGAGTTCGATAGCTCAGATTCACAGCGTTTTCTCTCTGGCTCGATGCACACCTTGCAGAGATCCTAGTGAAGAGAAAACAATTACACAACATTCCTCCCTGGCTCGATGCACACCTTCTAGAGCTACAAATGACGAGAAACAATTGAAACTGCCAAAATCTCACAGTTCCATTCACTTGTTTATAAAGCAGAAAATAACAGGAAAATATACACAGTCCAAGCACAACACATTTGGATCAATTTTCCATTCTATTATATTCACAAGTACCCAATGGCTACAGATTACATTCAAAATTATAGTAACTCAAAAACATTATTTCTCCTACTACTCACAGTTCTCTCTTACATCTAATCTTT
Organism: Picea sitchensis; assembly: GCA_010110895.2. Taxonomy (NCBI): domain Eukaryota; kingdom Viridiplantae; phylum Streptophyta; class Pinopsida; order Pinales; family Pinaceae; genus Picea; species Picea sitchensis. The sequence continues at coordinate 171,271 of SNQJ01S0073013.1, read as the reverse complement.
CTCTGTATTCCAGCTCTCTCTAACTGGTTGTCTAAACTTCTACATAACTCAAAGATCTTTTTAGGGTTTCCCCTGGCTACTTGCCGACTCTAAAATCCATCCTACACTATCTAATTCCAGTCGCATTCTAGAGCCAAATTGGAAACTCCTGCTCTATTTAAAATTTCAAAAACTTGCTTCACAGGGTAAAATTTGGCACCGGTTCGAGCGTGCCTCAAAAAGTGAATTATGGCACTGAGTGGAGGCAGATCTCAAAATCCGTTGTAACCGCCCAAGTCACAGTTCTGGAAGAACTCCCACGTGTTGAATGTTCCCACCTCTATGCGCTTGACATGATTCTCTTGCATCAAACATTCTCCCCTTTAAACTTCACTTGGGGTAACTATCCTACCCCCTTAAAGTTTATAACTAGGATTCGGGAATCCGTCATGTCCCCCATTATCACCTAGTTCTACATTTATACTTTATGGGTAATTTACCAAGGATACACATGCCTAACTAGGTTTTATAGTAGTATGGTAATTTACATGTAATTCTTCATTATAATAATAATAATAATTTATTTACTTATTTAGTGAACTTCTTTTTCTTTCAGGACTCTGTGGGAATGCACTCACCATGTTGATTCTTACAAATTTCACCATCCACTTGCATTTCCATTTATTTAACCTCCACCTCATTCTTTCGTTTTCTAATAACATGAAATATGGAATCAACCCCACAACCTTTCTTTGAGGTGGATTTGATGTCCTCACCATGGCTATGATACTAGTTGTTGGGAATAAGAAAAACCAGTTGTTGGGTGTAACCAAAACTTTCAAGACAGATAATGAACCGACAACCAAAAAACACATCAATCATGCACACATCATTGAAACATGATTTACCCTATGATTTACCCTAATAACCCTTACGATAAGAACAAACCAAATATATTTTTGTTCAATCATGCACACATCATTGACACATGATTTACCCGATAATTTACCCTATGAACCCTTACAAGAAAAAACAAGCAAAGATATTTTTGTTTCCTTACCAAATTCAACCAAGTAGGCCAAGTGAGGCTTTAACACTCACCTCCTGGCCCATTACAATGGGGTATCCTAAGTGTATTTAAAGTATTCATTACATGTAATCCATAGACACAGCACCACTCGCTACCAAAACCACCGGTCCAAAAACTACTACTATTGACCTACTCATTGACTCTTTCATCGAGTCAAGTTTAACCCCCCTTTAAAGTTAACATGGGGTATTTATCCTACCCCTCTCAAAATTTATAACCAAGGTATCATGGAATCCAACTTGTCTTCTCCACTATTACCCATGTCATATCTAGAATTTATTGGTAATTTTAAGAGGGGTATGCATGCCTAACCACAAGTTAGGTATTACACTCATATGCCCATTTATATGTAATTACATTTTCAACTTCCATTATTATTATTGTTTCTTTTTCCTTCAGGACTCACCATGTTCATTGCTTCGTTTACCGACACTTACAAATGCATCCATTCTCTCTCCTACGAATCTTAGGTTTCAAGCATCTACTTGGTTATAACATATTTAAATTATCATAGTAGATCTACTGAATAGATATATATAATACACTTAGATATATCCACACTTATTCACTAGCATAGATACACACTTCTTCACTAGCATATGTAGAAGATCTAAAACACCTATTTAAAGGCTTCATTACATGCAATCCATGGGMAYAATATTAAAGGCTACATTACATGCAATACATGGGMACAATATCACAGGCTACCAAAACCACKATCCCAACAACCATCATTATATTTTCCCATTCATTTGCATATGGTAACTTGTGCTAAAATTCAAATTAGTACCCAAACCAACAAACAATTATTTCCAAAAATTTGAGGTAAATTTAACATCTCTATCTGCAATCACCATTTTAGGAACCCCATATAGTCTAAATATGTATTTCATGAAAATTTCAACGATATTAATTACTTTGTAAGTATATTTCACAGGTATGATGTGTGTAGACCTGCTCAACTTATCAATTACTACCATGATTCAATCGTTTTTGTAACATCCCACTCTGGCACACTGAGAAAACTTATTCTTTGAGGACACTTGCTCGCAAGTGATCTAGACTTTTATGATGTTAAAACATTTATCCTTGATTATGATGCGTTATTTAGATTCAATTTCAACACTTAAATAATTGATGCAACATCATTTTAATGCTTAGACTCATGTTACATTGCTATCCTACTTTCTTAAGTTTATGTTGAGTTCAGTTAGATGGTCTTATCCTTAAAACTTTCATTTACTTTTCCCTTCAAGGTTGCTCCCCTTTTTTTCACATGCACATAGGATGGTATATGTTAATGTAGAGAGAAGATAAGATTATTTGAAACAATTTTGGATATATGTTACCCATGCGACAACATCAACAGTGACCTACCCTATTTTAGTTAGTGTTTAGTAACTACAATCAATTCAATGTTTCATAACAACAATCTATTTGTTTAGTGAGTGATTAATCATAGCAAGCTACTTAAGTTAGTTAATGTGTTAGTTAATGTTAATATAAAGCAATGGAAGTTGATGTAATGGGATGTGAATGTGAGGTAATGTAATGTTAAGGTAATGTAGAAGGAATTATGTAATAATTGTTAAAGTAATGATTGTTAAAGTAATATGGTTTTAATGGTAGTAATTGTTAAATAATTATGGTTTTATAAGGTAGTAATTGTTAAAGAAATGTTGAAGCATTTATTTAATAATTGTTAAAGTAATATGGGTTTAATGGTAATAATTGTTAAATAATTATGGTTTTATAAGGTAGTAATTGTTAAAGTAATGTTGAAGTATTTATGTAAGAATTGTTAAAGTAATATGGGTTTAATGGTAATAATTGTTAAATAATTATGGTTTTATAAGGTAATAATTGTTAAAGTAATTGTTGAAATAATATAATGGAAGGTAAATGTATGGTAATGATTGTCAAGGTAATGTTAAGGTAATGTGGTGAATGCTTATGTCAGTGCTAACATTTCAGGTAAGGTAATGTTAGTGGGTTCATCATTATGGTAATGATATCACTGCTTATTTATTATGGTTAACAGAGAAGGTGCAATGTGATTGTGATTATTGCAAAGTCCTTGAACTAAGTACATTAGGATTTTATAACCTAATAAATAAGGGATGGAGATTAATTGAAATTACCTTATGTATAAGGTATTCGTCGGTTGATGAAATTTAATGGAGCAGCTGGTCAGTAATCAATTACAGTTGGGTCATAGAAAATACTTTGTCTTAAATATCGGTTAGTCGTTGTCTGAGTCCTTTTATTTTGCGCCTTCCGTAGAGGAGGTGGTTTCTCTTTTAATTATTATTCTGCATGGTTGTTTAATTTCTTACTTGGTCTGCTTGTGTCGGGCGGGATGTAGACACCTCCATGTTCCTCAGAACAGTCGCCAGCCCTGAGACCTTAAATGGTTAAAATCGATGGGAACCTGGGCTTCAGCATTGATTATGTGTCTTGGAGGTTCTAACCATTGCAGGGTAGGACAGGCGGGTAGTCAGTCTTACCTATTGTCGATTGATCGTCGTTAATTTCTTCCAGTTACTTGTTGTGCGTCTTATGTCGTCTTGTTGGGTTCGTTGTGGTTGCGTCTTGTTCATCGTCGGGTGGCAATGCAGAGTTGAATGTGTCATCCCCTTGCACACACATGCACACACTTTTAAAAACAAAACAAAAAAATATTTGCACTTGGTATAAGAGGTTGTCGTCGTAACAAGGAGGATCTTTACATATGGTATCAGAGCCGATTCGACCCGCGGCTTGGGATTCGCTATGACTTTCGTTGACATGATTAGATTTGATTATACTGTTGTTGATCGAGTTGATTGTGTGCGTGCAGGTAATCATGGTTAGAGGACGTCGCGGAGGAAGACGACGGGGTGCTAGGGAAGGAGGCCCGATGCCTCCAGTAGCATCCACGCCTGAGGGGTCTAACCCCAAGGGAGGCGAGCAGGTTCTTGGACAGGAGAAGATAGTAGTTGGTGATGTTTTTGGGATGATGAGATCTTTTTAGTGCATGTCCGAGGCACTGATCAAATGATTGGACAGAGAGGAGGCCAGGGCCCCAGCACCCGTTGAGGTTCCGTCGTGCACACCGGCCGTTACTGATAGCATTCACCGTGAACTCGAGAAGGTTAAATTTCCTGAGTTCTTTGGTGCCTCGGATGGCGCCATCACCGAGGCATGGTTGGAGAGTATGGCGATGTGCTTCGCACTTCGCGATTATACCTCCAACATGAAGGTTCGCATGGCGGTCTTTCAACTGAATGGGAGGGCTCTTCTATGGTGGAAGACGCTCCTGCCGTAGTTGAACATGGTCGTTGAAGATGTGTCATGGGAACTGTTCGAGGAACGATTCCAAGAGAGTTACCTTTTAGAGGAATTCATTCAGCGTCATCTCAATGAGTTCAATGCATTACGACAGGGAGGTCGTACGGTGCCCGAGTACGAGGCACATTTCATGGAGCTGCTCCGCTATGCTCTGCACCTTAACACTGAGAAGCTCAAGGTCAAAAGGTTTGTGTTTGGCCTTAACGACAGCCTGCGTGCAAAGGTTAGGATCNATAGCAGAGGAGGATCTTATCAGTGGGGGTCAGACCAGGACTCTAGCGAGACCAACAGGGTAGGGTTCATCTGGTACACCGCAACATCAGACACTAGCGAGACATACGCCGGGATATCGTGGTTTCCAGAGAGGATCCACTTTTACTACACCTCGACAACCGCCGCCTCAGCAGCAGGCGCCTTATCAGGGACCACATCATCAGCAACAGCGTCACCCGCAGCAACAACAGTTTAGGCCTGTTTAGAAAAACATACCTGGGTTCCAGGCCGGTGGGCTGTAATCTTCTACTTCGAGTACCAGGACTACTGGACCAAAGAAGGGGTGTTGGACGTGTGGGGAGCCACACTACCAATGGGACTGTCCTGTGGAGAGGACCAGGGTGTCGGGATTAGCTAGACCCACTACCGTGGGAGATATGGGCAAGGCCCATCGGATTCATGCGGTGGTGAATAACCACCAGGCAGAGCACCATTCGACTGTGCTCAAGACAACAGGTACTATCGCTGACCAGACCCTTAGTATTCTAATAGACCCAGGTGCTACTAAGAGTTTCATTTTTGGTGCAGTGCTAAAACGGATTAAGGTAAAGGCAGTCAAATAGGACGAGTTTATCTTCATAGAGATGGCTTTAGGAGCCAAACAAAAGGTTGGAGGAAAGGTTACAGGTTGTGCCCTTAACCTAGGGGAGTTTTTCATGAGGGTCGACTTGTACGTCATGATCTTAGGATCTTATGACGTCGTGATCGATATGGATTGGTTGGAATCGCATGAGGCGATACTCAACTGTAAGATGAAACGGTTGAGCTTGGTCGAT
>SNQJ01S0073013.1:155158-165813 GCA_010110895.2 Picea sitchensis | reverse complement strand
TCCAAATGCTCTTTTTATCAATCGAGGATTCACTACTTAGGGCATGTCATCTCCGACAAAGGTATATACGTGGATCCAGCCAAGGTTGAGGCTATTATGGAATGGTCTGCGCTGATGAATGTCACAGAAGTGCGCAGCTTTATGGGTTTAGCTGGATACTATCGACGGTTTGTCAAGGGATTCTCGAAGATAGCAAATCTGATCATGGAATTGCAGAAGAAAAACAAGAAGTTTGTTTGGACAGAGAAATGCGGGGAAGCATTTCGGAGGCTTAAAGAGTTGTTGACGACAGCGCCGATACTAAAGGTCCCTGACATGGACGCAGACTTCTTGGTATGCATAGACACATCCAAGGAAGGTTTAGGCGGAGTCTTGATGCAGGACGGACAAGTGATCACTTACATTTCGAGGAAACTGAGAAGGCACGAGGAGAACTACACAAGGCATGATTTGGAGTTATTAGCCATCATATATTCCTTGAAGTTTTGGAGACACTACCTGGTTGGACGAAAATTTGAGCTAAAGGCTGATCATTACAGACTACAACACATTTTTTACGCAAAGCGACCTGAACGCGCGACAACGGCATTGGTCGGAATTGCTTAGCAAGTACGACTTTGAGATTACTTACATAAAGGGAATAATGAACCAAGTGGCAGATTCTTTGAGTTGAAGGCCACACATATTTTTGCTGTTGCCTCTTCAGTCAAATCTACGAGAGAATATTCTCACTTTACAGTGTGTTGATGACTGGTACAAAGAGGTCGAGGTTTTTATCAGACAAAACACCATGATGGTACCACGATATGAAGGATTTTCATTTGATAGCGATGGGTTATTCAGGGTTAGAAGTCAGATTTACGTACCGCCAAACGATGAGTTGAGGATGTTGATCCTGAGCGAGGCTCATAGAGAAGTTTACATGGCTCACCCAGGAGTCACGAAGATGAGGGAAGACCTTAAACCCTTATTCTTCTGGAAGGGAATGAAGGCTAACATAGTCAACTTTGTGGCTAGATGTCTAGAGTTTCAGTAGGTAAAGGCTGAACATAGACACCCGGTAGGATTAATTCAACCACATGCCATTCCGGAATCAAAATGGGAAGTTATTTCGATGGATTTTATTGTTGGAGTGCCACTGACAGCAAGGAGACACGACTCGATTTTTGTAGTAGTAGACACTCTGATGAAGAGTACTCACTTTATTCCTGTGCGTATAATGTATCAAGCACCTGACATAGCGAGAGTTTTCATCAGTGAGATTGTGAGGCTGCATGGCGTGCCTAAAAATATTATATCCAATCGAGGATCGATGTTTACTGGATGAATTTGGATGAGTTTCCAAGAGGCCTTGGGAACCAAACTTAATTTTAGTACTGCGTATCACCCAGAGACTGACAGACAGACCGAACGAACGAACCAAACCTTAGAAGACATGTTGCGCATGTACGTGATGGACCAACAAAAGCATTGGGAGGAATTCTTGCCTCTAGTAGAGTACGCTTACAACAATAGTTACCAAAGCACCATTAAGATGGCGCCTTTTGAGTTTCTTTATGGGAGAGTGTGTCGGATGCCCTTGAGTTGGGATCGGCTTGAGGATAGGGTCTTGGTGGGACCAGAAGCGATCAAAGAAATGGAAGAGCAAATGAAAACCATAAGACAAAGGATTAAAGAAGCACAGGATTGACAAAAGAGTTATGTCGATGCACACCAAGTCGACCGTAGTTACGAGGTCGACGATCGAGTCTTCTTGCGGGTTAAACCGCATAAGAGTTCGATCAAGTTTGGAAAGGGAGCTAAACTGTCTCCTAGGTTCATGGGACCTTTCAAGATTGTGGAGAGAAAGGGGCCTGTGGCCTATCGACTAGCCTTGCCTGATTCTTTGAGGCGTATGCACGATGTTTTTCATGTATCTGTTTTGAGACATTATATTAGTGATCCTACACATGTGATTGACATGAGTTCCTTGCAAGTATCGGACGAGGGAGCACTCACGACTGATTCGGTCTGCATCTTAAATCATCATGTTCGACAGTTATGACGTCGAACGGTAGATCAGTTCAAGGTCCAGTGGGACAGTTGTAGTCCACACTCGGCAACCTAGGAGGATGCATATGATATGCGCCAACAGTTCCCATTTTTGTTTGATAGATAGACTTATGATACTGTTGTACTTTTATTTCGGCATTTATACTAAGAAACTCCGGGACGAAGTTTAGACCAAGAGGGGGTGTATGTAACATCCCACTCTGGCGCATTGAGAAAACTTATTCTTTGAGGACACTTGCTCGCAAGTGATTTGGACTTTTATGATGTTAAAACATCTATGCTTGATTATGATGCGCTATGATAGATGACATGATGTTTTACTGCTTTGACGTAGATAGGTGCTTTGACTCAGTTTTATTGAGTGTGCAGGGTTTTGGACCTTGAGGATGCAGAGGCATTGGTGGAACCCCTTGGACTTTGGATTGAGTCAGGGAGTGTTCTATTTGGGTTGATTTATTTACTGTGATATTTCATTGATTTGATGATCTGATGTTGACATGTTCTGACACGATTGTTGATGATGCAGGCTGACGATAGCTTACCGACTAGACTCACATATGGAGTAAAGGGCCACACACGATTTCCAGAGAGGTTGAGGGAGAGGTGTGGACAGCAGCCCTGCCACAGCCTACTAGAACTCCTGCCATGGCTCGAACTGTAGGTTAATGATTACCTAGTTCGAGAGGATCCATGATGTCGTGAGGGCAGACTGTGACAGTCTCTCACGATGATTCTAAGGGGCACGCAATAAGGTAGGGGCCTTATTCNGTCAAGTTGGCGAGTGGCACCCTTGGAGCACGTGGTGGATCCTAAAGGGAACGTCGTGAGAAAGAAACACAAGTTAGTGAGTGGCACCCTTGCAGCATGTGGTGCATCCTGAAGGGCACGTCGCGCGAAAGAAATACAAGTTAGCGAGTGGCACCCTTGGAGCATGTGGTGCATCCTGAAGGGCACATCGCGCAAAAGAAATGGATGAGGCGAGTGGCACCCTTGGAGCATGTAGTGCGTCCTGAACGGCACATCCTGTTGATGATGATGAAGAAACAAACCTAGATGGCCCTAAGACATTAACGCCTTAAGAAATCCTTAAACAACTTCCCTAACCAAGTGTCGCCCAGTTCAGAATCTAACTCCTAAGTCTAAAACGTTTTAGGGTAAAATTTTTAGTCTAACCTTGCTTTAGATTGGAGTTAATAACAGGGTTCTGAGTCAATTGAGTAATCCAACTTTATATTGGGGTCTCCCTTACTCATCTTGGGGCTCCTTGAAGTTTTCATTTTCCCTGAGTGTTTCAATGACCTCATTCCTTGGAAGGAATTGGTGATTTTGATTGAGTGAATGATTCGTCATGCCACTTGGACATATTGAGGCAAGATGTTTTAATATTTAGATTCAATTTCAACACTTAAATAATTGATGCAACATCATTTTAATGCTTGGACTCATGTTACATTGCTATCCTACTTTCTTAAGTTTATGTTGAGTTCAGTTAGATGGTCTTATCCTTAAAACTTTCATTTACTTTTCACTTCAAGGTTGCTCCCCTTTTTCTCACATGCACATAGGATGGTATATGTTAATGTAGAGAGAAGATAAGATTATTTGTAACAATTTGGGATATATGTTACCCATGCGACAACATCAATAGCGACCTACCCTATTTTAGTTATTGTTTAGTAACTACAATCAATGCAATGTTTCATAACAACAATCTATTTGTTTAGTGAGTGATTAATCATAGCAAGCTACTTAAGTTAGTTAGTGTGTTAGTTAATGTTAATATAAAGCAATGGAAGTTGATGTAATGGGATGTGAATGTGAGGTAATGTAATGTTAAAGTAATGTAGAAGGAATTATGTAATAATTGTTAAAGTAATGATTGTTAAAGTAATATGGTTTTAATGGTAATAATTGTTAAATAATTATGGTTTTATAAGGTAGTAATTGTTAAAGTAATGTTGAAGTATTTATGTAATAATTGTTAAAGTAATATGGGTTTAATGGTAATAATTGTTAAATAATTATGGTTTTATAAGGTAATAATTGTTAAAGTAATTGTTGAAATAATATAATGGAAGGTAAATGTATGGTAATGATTGTCAAGGTAATGTTAAGGTAATGTGGTGAATGCTTTTGTCAATGCTAACATTCCAGGTAAGGTAATGTTAGTGGGTTCATCATTATGGTAATGATATCACTGCTTATTTATTACGGTTAACAAAGAAGGTGCAATGTGATTGTGATTATTGCAAAGTCCTTGAACTAAGTACATTAGGATTTTATAACCTAATAAATAAGGGATGGAGATTAATTGAAATTACCTTATGTATAAGGTATTCGTCGGTTGATGAAATGTAATGGAGCAACTAGTCAGTAATCAATTACAGTTGGGTCATAGAAAATACCTTGTCTTAAATATTGGTTAGTCGTTGTCTGAGTCCTTTTATATTGCGCCTTCCGTAGAGGAGCTGGTTGCTCTTTTAATTATTATTCTTCCTGGTTGTTTAATTTCTTGCTTGGTCTGCTTGTGTCGGGCGGGATGTAGACACCTCCATATTCCTCAGAATAGTCGCTAGCCCTGAGACCTTAAATGGTTTAAATTGATGGGAACCTGGGCTTGAGCATTGATTATGTGTCTTGGAGGTCCTAACCATTGCAAGGTAGGACGGGCGAGTAGTCAGTCTTACCTATTGTCGTTTGATCATCATTAATTTCTTGCGATTACTTGTTGTGCATCTTATGTCGCCTTGTTGGGTTCGTTGTGGTTGCATCTTGTTCATCGTTGAGTGGTGATGTAGAGTCGAATGTGTCATCCCCTTGTACACGCGTGCACACACTTTTAAAAACAAAAAAAAAATTGCACTTGGTATAAGAGGTTGTCGTCTTAACAAGGAGGATCTTTACAGTTTTGTCTTTGATTCTTAGGAAAACCTGTAATGAATTCCATTGAAATAATTTCCCATTTTCATTATGGTATAGGTAGAGGTTGTGTGAGACCTTCCAGATGTTGATTTTTAGCTTTCACCTATTGACAATCTAAGCACTTAGATAAATATTCAGTTGTTTTGTATTTCATACTAGGCCAAGAAAACTATTTTCTTAGTGTTCTTATCATTTTATGATATCCTCGATGACCAGAATAGGGATTTTTATGCAACTCATTTAGTATCATCATCTTCAATTCAATAGAATTAGGTATATACAATATTTTTTTGAACCTTAATAGTCCAGTCTTGTCGATACTGAAATATGTACTGTTTAAATTTCCTTCATTTTTCTGCAACTGATATGTTGTTTTGATGTATTCTACATCATTTCTGCTTCCAGATTTAATTTTGTCCTCAATACCACTTTCTATTTTGCTGATAATTACCTTCTATAATTCATTAGTTCTTTGACTTAGTGCATATCGGACTTTATTTTCCTTCCCTTTGATGTGTCATACGTCAAAATCAAACTCGCTTAGAAAGGATAACCACCTTTCCTCTCATGTGTTGAGGTCTTGTTGAATGAACAATTGTTTCATACCACTGTTACCTATTATTAATAGAAATTTTCTTCCCATTAAATAATCCAGCCACATTTTTAATGCATGAATTACAATTTTTAATTCCAGGTCACGAGTTACATATTTTATTTCATGTTATTTTAATTTGCAATATTTGTAACAAATCACATGTTTATCTTTTGTCAGTACTCCACCTAATCCTTCTTTACTTCCACAGAAACTGTAAAATATTTATAAGGCTCAACCACTCTAAGAATTGGTCTTGTAATTAGTAAACCTTTTAATTTATCAAAACCATCCTGGAATTTTTCAGACCAAATAAATTTTCTCCCCTTTTTCTACAAAGATTTAATAGGATAAGCGTTCTTGGAAAACCCTTCGATGAACCTCCATTAATAACCAGTGTTTCCCATGAATGATCATATGTCTACTACATCTTCAGGTATAGGTCATTCCATAATTGCTTTAATATTTTCAAGGTCTACTACAATATCATCTTTCGATATCATGTGTCCGAGATATTGTATCTTTCTTTGATAGAAATCACATTTATCAAATTTAGCATACAATTTATGCTCTCTTAATGTCTGTAATATTGTTTTAAATTTTGTTCATGTTCTTCTTTAGATTTTTAAATGTCATCAATAAAAATCAGTACGAATTTTTCCAAGTACTAGTTGAATGTATTGTTCATCACACAGATAAAAATTGTTGGTGTGTTAGTAAGTCCAGATTTGATTACTGAAAAATTGTAATGTCCATAATGTGTTCTAAACGTTGTTTTATTTATGTTTTCATATTTTATTCTAATTTGATGATATCAAGATCTTAAATCCAATTTAGAGAATATCTTCACTCCTCCAACCTAATCAAATATATCATTAATTTTGGGTAGAGGGTATTTGTTTTTAATAGTCATTTTATTCAATTGACAATATTCGATACATAATCTTAGCGTTCCATCTTTCTTTCCGACAAATAGTATTGGTGCTCACTTGGTGAAACACTTGGTCTGATTTATTCTTTATCTAATAGTTCTTGTAATTGAATTTTTAATTCTGTTAACTCAGGGACACTCATCTTGTAAGGTTCCTTTGACACTGGTGCAAATCCAAGTAATATATCAATAGAGAAATATATTTATCTCCTTGGAGGTAGTTCTGGTATTTCTTCCAGAAATACATCCTTAAATCCCCGAAGAAATGCAAATTCTTCCAAACTTGGTTTTCTTTCTCTCTCTAGCAGATTTGTTACTTGAATACCATATATTTTGTATCATTTACTAATACACTTTTTAAAAATTTGCATTGCTAATATTTGTTTAACTAAAACTGGTTTTCTAATTCCCTGTAGCATTTTTTATATTTCGTTTCCATTCTTGTATACAAATGGTTTTTCATAATAGTTGAGTATAACTTTGTTATTTTCTAACCAGTCCATTCCGATAAGTATGTCATATGATCCTAAAGGTAACACATTAAAATTTATCTTTGAATCCTGCACAGTTATATTCAGCTCACAATCAGGAATGAGTTTTGTTACCTTTCTTTTTGTGCATATTGCTAATTGTACTAACCACGATTTACTATGTTTTACTTTGTTTTTCTTGTTTGAGTCTACTAGAGTTGGAGTAACATAACTTAAACTAGCTCTTCGGTCTATTAAAATAGATGTTTTTTTGTTATGAATTTTACATTCAATCTCCACAATTGTGGATTGAAGGATTGAAGATCTTCTTGCCTTCCATCGAAATCTCCATTGATTCTATGAATATTTTTTGGCATTATTGTAAAACTATAAATAATTAATGTTTTATCCTTTTTGAATTATATGGTTTTGTCCTATTTATTTTGGATAATAAAATTAATGAATAATTTGTTTCATGAAAAAAAGTCTCATAATCAATGCACAAAGACACATGACGCTAAGTAGGTTAAGATTTTACAGTCTTATTCTAAATGTTTCATTAACCCAATTAAGAAACTCATAACAATTGATTACAAGGAATTTGACACTCCAATGGATCATGATACAAAACTTACTAAGAGATGAACTCTAAAAATCCATCAATACTACATTATATAGATATTTAATTGATATTAGTATTTATTTGATCATTAGAAGACGTGATATTTTAGATATTTAATTGATATTATTATTTATTTGATCAATACAAGACGTGTTATTTTTTTGCAATTGGCTCACTGTCAATATAAGTGGCAAAGCCCAAACAAATCCATTGGAAGAAAACAAAAAAAGGTTTTTACATATGTTAAAGAAACATTGAGGTGGGGATTGAATTTTTTTCCCATATGAGGAAAATTTATAAATACTTGACTCAAAAATTTCCACGAGACTAGATGTGTAAGATATAAGATCCACAACTAATGTTTCTTTGCATGTTGGTTCATAATTTGTTAATGGGAATATCAAAATGGAACACACAATTTGCGTTAGATAAAATTGTTTTAAACTAAATCTTTAAAAGAATTAGATATGTACAATATAAAATCCACATCTAATTTTTCTTTGCATGTTGGTTAATAATTTGTTAATAGGAGTAGCACAATACAATACACACTTTGCTTTATTTTCAATAAAAGTCAAGATAAAATTATCTTAAGTGGAGAATTTAAAAGAGTCTGTTTTTTCTTTGCATGTTGGCTTATAATTTGTTAGTTTGTTAAAAGTTTACAGTTTTACTATATGACTACAATCAAGGTTAAGTTAAAAATAAATAAAAATTTTCTATAAATAAATAAAATAAACATATAAAAGTTCATATATAATCTAAAATAACTATAAGAAAAAGATTGATAAAAAATATATAACTAGACATCTTAGCCGATATATTTAAAAAGCCTTTAATAAAAAATAAAATGAAAAATGGAAAAAAAATATTAAAGGATCACAATATATCGTTAACACATCTCACCAATTAGTCAATATATTTAAAAATCCTTTAATAAAAAATAAAAATGGAAAAGTTGAAAGCAAGGTATTAAAGGAGCACAATATATCGTTAATGTGCATGCAGAAATGTGTAACTAGAGGCACATACTCATGTTGTGTGGGGAAAGCACATAAGACATATAGTTTCCATGCATGAGAGAAATAGTGTGTACCAAGGTGTTTATGTTGACATGGCATGACAAGAGTTGATTATAATTAATCATATTATATGGTAAAATAGTTTTATATTATATGGTAAAATAGTTTTATGTTGGCATGGCATGATAAGAGTTGATTATATTACATGGTAAAATAGTTTTAATGGTGATTTCACGTTTACAATTTAATAACTATCATCTAAGTTTAAACTCAGATGATCTAAAAAAAAAAAATAATTACCTACGATTCCCAAAGTACCTATAATATGTTTTACATGAACCCTCAACCCTCATCCTTGACTATGATGAAGACCTCTTTAAAAAGGATGAGTGAAGGTATGATATTCATGATAGGGATCTGCAAAGTCAATTCAAAAATTCCTTTGATTTGCTTGATATCGACTACGCTTTACAGGGGGATACAAAGCCAAGAGCGTATTCGATATCAAGATGGAGAGAAATTGAGAAAGTGTCTCGAGCATGAATCTTCTTTACAGACCTAGATGGAGCTAGAATATATTCTATTACCAGTCTCATATTCAGAAGGTGAGAAAGTTGTTTGAGCGTGAATCTTCAGGCCCATTGGAATAAGGTATATTCGGTTGAGAAGAGTTTTTTGAACATTTTTTTGAGTCATTTCCATGAGAAGAAACGATGGAAGCCAGTTTGAGGTGTGTATTATTTTACCTCCCAAGAAGATTAGGCTCTGAAATTGGGGAGGGTCATAAGTAATATTTTTTAGAACTTGGTCGTGGATGAGATTTGTAGAGATGGACCATTCAATATCTTTAATTGGATATGATGATTCTACTATTGCAATGCAGGGAAAGAAAATGTTACATCAAGATGGAAATTGAGAACACATGTGCAGTGGAAACAATTCATGTAGCATACTATAACATACCCAAATCTTCATTAAAAAAAAAAATTAGGTTGAAAATATGAATGTGTTCTTCGTCAATCCTTACCTTGACAATACTTAAATAGGAACTACATAATTCTCATATCTTTTTATTGTTTTTTTCTCTTTTTTAATTGACTAAAGTGTTGCTACAACATGATATTTGGCTATCAAACGAAAGGTTTCATTTTAAGATTATAAAAGGAATCCATTTGTACCATTCTTAAACAATTACAATCCTACTAAACCTTCAAGTGTTGCGACCTTGGGTAACTGTAATTCGTGTATGCGAGAAAGTAAAGTAGGGGGTTTCGTATAAAACCCAAAACATATATGCTATAGAGAAATGTAACTTTGGTCTAACTCAAGATTTGGTAAGAAAATTAAATTCAAACCTTGTCCACTTGGACAACGAATTTTATGTGAGGGAAGGGACGTGTCATGATTCAAGGCTCAAGCATGTATTGGTCTGTTCAGCTATCCCATTAACTAATCCGATCACCCGAAATTTCTCACATCACATGGTTGACTGTAAGTAAATCCATTTCTCGAGGCACTATATGAATGATGGGATCGAGGCTCTAGTGACTTGTTAAACGAGGTGGTTCTATAACATTTCCCCATATTCATTTTGATAATTGTTTTACAGGAGTCTTTCTTATATATGATAGAGAGATTTTATATCGCTACTCTGTAAAACATAATGCTTGTGGTTAAAACGGTGGAAAACCTAATAAGAATGAAGGTGTCGGGCTTGTTGCACTTAAAGGTAAGGAGACTCCGCCTTTAACAAAAAGAAGGATCGTTTTAACATTAAAACAAAAAAAAGGCAATCTCTAGTCTTCTTATTTCATCGCAAGTTGTCGTTGTTCTTTTAATTTCTTTTGGCAAGAGTAAGGATAATTTTTTCGTAGAGTTTATGAAACGTCAATTACTAGATTCTAGTAAGTGTTATTTACTCTCTTTTATTTTCTACGAGGTTGTCTTTCATCTTCTAGATTGAACTAGACCATCACCAGATAATTAACTTGATTCGTTGGAAAGCGAGTTTTATCCTTACCATTCACTTCCTTGTCTTCATTTA
>SNQJ01S0073013.1:113830-131865 GCA_010110895.2 Picea sitchensis | reverse complement strand
ATAGCTCTTCTGTTTGTCATGTTCTTCTTTCAAGTTCTGTTGTACCTTCCTTACCATGTTCTCCATTTCTTGGAGCATTTCTGGTCCAACCTTGAGTCTGTTAGCCAGGTTATCCCAACTAACTGAAGTTGTACACTTTCTACCATATATTATTTTGAAAGGGCTCAACTTAGCCGAAGTTTGGTACCCATTGTTATATGCAAATTCTACCAAGTGTAGCTAGTCTTCCCATTTGTTCGGCTTTGTTCTTACATACATGCGGAGCATATCCTCTATGATTTGGTTTGTCCTTTCGATCTGTCCATCCGTTTATGGATGATAACTTGTATTGAAATTCAAATTAGTATTTAGCCCTGCAAACAATTACTTCGAAAAAGAGGATGTGAATTTTACGTCTCTATCTGAAGTCACCATTTTAGGAATACCATGCAGTCTAAAAATTTCTTTCATGAATATTTCAGCAATATTAATAGCTTTAAAAGTAGACTTTACAGGAATAAAGTGTGCGGACTTACTGAGTTTATCGATTACAACCATGATTGAATCATTATGTTTCTGAGTTTTAGGCAAACCTGTTATAAAGTCTAGCGATATGGTCTCCCATTTCCATTCTGGTACTGGTAATGGCTATAATAGGATGGCTGGATGCTGTTGTTCGGCCTTAACCTGCTAATAATCTTGGCACCTAGCCAAGTACTCTACTATTTTGCCCTTCATGTTAGGCCAGTAAAATAGTTTTCTGAGTGCTGTTATTGTTTTTTGGTAGCCTGGATGGTCAGAATATGGTTTCTTATGCATTTCGTCTAAAATAGTTAATTTTAGCTCTGTTGAATCTGGTATGTAAAGTTTGTTTTTAAATCTTAATAGTCCCTTCGTGTCAATACTTATATCTGGTTTATCTGAGTTTACTATACTGTTTTGAAATTCTGCAATTATCTTAGTGTAATTTCTGTCGTTAACACCCGTCGTTCTTATTCTTTGTTCCATATCACTTTCTGCCCTGCTAATATTTATGTCAAATAACCCATGTATTCTTCTGCTTAAAGCATCTGCTACTTTATTTTCCTTACCCTTGATATGTCTGACCTTGAATTCGTATTCGCTCAAGAAGGCTAGCCACCTTGCTTGTCTTGCATTAAGGTCTGGTTGGTTAAACAGATATTTCACCCTGCTATTATCCGTCAACAATAAGAATTTTCTGCCAATTATATAGTGTCGCCACATTTTTAAGGCATGTATTATTGCTGCCAATTCTAAGTCATGAGTGACATAATTTTTCTCATGTTCTTTAATTTTCAGGACTCATAACAAATCGCGTGCCCTTCCTGAGTTAGAACACCACCTAGTCCCTCTTTACTTTCATCAACACATACTGTGAAGTCTTTATCTGGGTCTGCTACCTTCAAAATGGGAGTTGATGTCAATAATTCTTTTAGCTTGTCAAAATTGTCTTGACACTTTTGCGACTAGTTAAACTTGGTCCCTTTCTTTTGAAATGACATGATCGGGTAAGCTATCTTGGAGAACCCTTCTATAAATCTGCGATAATATCTGGTGATTCCCATGAATGAGCGGATATCTGCCACATCCTTAGGTACTGGCCATTCCATAATGGATTTTATCTTTTCCGGGTCTATGACAATACCTTCCGAGGAAATGACATGTCCTAAATATTGTATGTATTTTTTATAAAAATCACATTTATCGAATTTTGCGTATAGTTTGTGTTTCCTTAGTGTTTGTAGAACTATTCGTAAGTGTTAATCATGTTCCTCCTCCATTTTAGAATAGACTAGAATATCATCGATAAATACTACTACAAACTTGTCTAAGTACTGGTTGAAAATGTTGTTCATCAAGCAAATAAATGTAGTTGGTGCATTAGTGAGTCTGAAAGGTATGACTATAAACTCGTAGTGTCCGTGTCTTGTTCGAAAATCTATTTTGTTTATGTCCTGGTCTTTTATCCTAACTTGATGATAACTAGATCGTAAATCCAATTTTGAGAAGATCTTGGCCCCACCAACTTGATCGAACAAATCATTTATCCTGGGTAAGGGGTATTTGTTTTTAATGGTCACTTTGTTCAGTTGTCTATAATCGATACATAGTCTTAGAGTACTGTCTTTCTTTTTCACAAAGAGGACTAGTGCTCCCCATGGCGAGACACTTGGTCTGATATATTCTTTGTCCAACAATTTCTGTAATTGTATTTTTAATTCTGTCAGTTCTGGTAGACTCATTCAGTAGGGTGCTTTTGAGATAGGGGCTGATCCGGGTAGTAAGTCTATGGAGAAATTTATTTCTCTCCTAGCAGGTAATTCTGGTATCTCATCAACAAACATGTCTCTAAATTCACGTAGGATAGCAAAGTCTTCTAACTTGGGCTTATCTTTTTTTTCTAATAGATTCGTCACTTGGATGGTGTAAACTTGACATCCCTTATTAATGCATTTCTTGAGTTGCATCACTGAAACTTGTTTGACTGACACTGGTTTTGGTATGCCTTGGGCTATTCTAACAGTGCCAAAATTATCTTTGTAGCTAAGTATCTTTGTATAACAGTCTAGTACTGCTTTGTGTTGTTCCAACCAATCCATCCCAATAATCATATCATAAGATCCTAGTGGTAGGATGTTCAGATTGGTCCTTATCTTTTGACCATCTGAGCCGAACTCAAGATCAAAAATAAAGTTAACTACTTTTCTTTTAGTATCTGTTGCTAGTTGTACAAGCCAATATTTTGCATGCTTTTGTTTCTTAAGTTTATTCGACTCTACTACATCGAGAGTAATATAACTTAACGTAGCTCCAGGGTCAATTAAAACAGAAATTCGAGTGTCATGGATTTTACCTTCGATCTCTACCACGGAGGACTGGTGGTCAGCTTGTCGACCATCTATGGCTTCATTTTTCTGATGCAAACTTCTGCCCATGTCTCCCACTGTCGAGGCTTTCTACAAATTGTGAACAGCAGTTATGTTTGCTACAATTAAACATGGATGGTTTCTCTTTAGATGAGGCTCTCCACACTTCCAACACTTTAATGGCTCGCGGGAGTTGTCCCCAAACTTCTTCATTCCCAGGTTTACCAGTTTACCGCTACCTTGCGTATTCAGATGATTGGAGTGAAAATCCTTCCTTGGGAACTTTTTGCTACATTTCGATAAGGAGATGGCTAGTATATCTTCTTCCGCTGGTGCATTCCATCTTGCTTATTATCCTTCCAGGTCTTGGGAAACTCTACCCACTATTTATACTAGTCATAGCACATTTGTTCCTTCCTGAATGCCTCGCTCAAGGATTTGGAGCTATAAAACTCAATTATTTCCCGGTAAGCCTATGGTAAACAACTTAAGAATCGTTGGATTTTTACCTTGTCCTCCCGGATGTACGGTACGAACCTTTATAGTTCCAAAAAAATATTTATAAGGTCCTCCATCATCATTTGTCCGAGTTGTAACTCAAAAAATTCTTTCATATTCCTTTCAAAAAAGCTCTCAGAAAGGTATTATTTCTTGAAATACTTTTCAAAGTCAGACCATTCCAACTATTTCTCCTTTAGGCCCTTGGCCAATTTCAGGTCCTGCTACCAAATGCTGGCCTTCCCTTTCAGATTGTAGATGGACATTCTGACCTTCATGTTGCTGGAATAGTTGTAGATTTGGAAGTGTTTTTTGATGTCCAACAACCATGCCTCAACTTCCTCTCCTGTCTTGGATTCTCCATCAAAAGTAGCAGGTTTAATATTTTTAAATTCTCCTTCAAGGTGGTCTGTTTGTTTTTTTTCTATCTAGTATGGTTTTTCCTTCAGCTGAAGGTGTCCCTTCAGATGAACTGTCTCCTTTTTCTGTTTTAGCACCAAAATTCTTGGAGACCCTTTTGTTGACCTCTTCCTCAGGGTTATCATCTTTTGGGCTTTTCTTGGTTACTATACTACGCAGTAGGACTTCATTTATCTCTTGTTGTTCCTGCTGGGCCTTCTTCAATTTTTCATTGTCAGCCTTGAAAACCTGTAGTTCAACAATAATGTTCATCATTCTTTCCAACACCTCTATGGGTGAACTTTCATCACTGTTCTGTCTTGGATCTCCAGGAGGTCCTTGCTGTGAATCCTCTTCCATCCTGATTTCTGCACCTTCTTGAGATGCCATTATTCAACACAAAACATAAAAGCTTTCTGTTTGTAATCCACAAGATTTATTAATTCTTTTTTTCATAGATCAGAATATGTACTAAGCAATTAATGTGTCCCTATTCAGGCCCAATGTTGTAACTTTTGCTCTGATACCATATGTAATGTACCTCAAAAACTGTCAATTTTTTTTTTCTTTTTTTGTACAATTATCCTTACATAGTTTCGAGATTCAAACAATTAAGTCTTCTGTTATAAAGTTTGAGTCTGAAAGTTTATTAGAGGCCTTACTATTGTTGACTGTCCTTACTATGCAACTTAAAGCTTCCTACTCGACGATACAATAAGTGTGTACTCCTCACTTCCAAGTTTATTTAAAGTCTTGTAAATTTTATCATTATTTTCTTACCTCTTGATGCCTATAACACCAGCACAGACTTAACCATGCAAGCGACTTATAAAACAGGTATGTTACTTCCATACCTCTAATCGGAAGGAAGATTCACCAACGTTTCCTTCTATGCTCCTACAGTTTGTGGAAAAACAACAAACAATCGGGTTTCGACGATTTTTCAATGCCAAACACACACAAAACAAAACAAAGGGCCATGCTATTTTTTTCAAAAACACAAAAAAAAATGGGTATACTGTGGACCCAGCACTTCGGGGTTTCGAGGTTTGGGCTTTCGTGAGTATAGACGCCAAACATCACACACAAAAACTCCCGAAATTGCGAAAAGTGACTAGCACTTCGAGATTTCGGAGTTCGAAATTTTGCGAGTACAGATGCCAAACAACAACACACGACGACTCCCAAAATTGTGAAAAGTGACTAGCACTTCAGGATTTCGGTGTTCGGGATTTTGCGATTGCAAGTTCCCCAAACAACAACATATACAAACCTTCGAAATGCGAAAAAGGATAGGTGGGTCCCACTTTTTGGGATTTCAGGGTTCGGAACTTCGTGATTTCCAGTGTTCAACAGTAATATAAACAAACTTCCGAAATGAAAAAAAGGAAAGGTGAGACCCTCATTTCGGGATTTTGGTGTTCATAACTTCGCGAGTTCTAGTGTTCAACATTAATATAAACAAACTTTCGAAATGCGAAAAAGGAAAGGTGAGACCCGCATTTTGGGATTTAGGGGTTCAAAGTTTCGCAGTTTTCATAGGCAAACATCCAACATACAAAAATTCCCGAATTCGGAAAAAGAAAGGAGCTAACATTTTGATATTTCGGGGTTCGGGGTTTCGGTGTTTCAAAAACCAAACAACAACACACAAACACTCCCAAATTCTGAAAAGGTGAAAGGATGTGGGACTAACACTTCAGGTTTTCAGGATTCGGGGTTTCAGGGTTTCACATGCCAAACAACAACACACAACAACTCCCGAATTCCGAAAAGAGAAAGGGTGTGGGACCAACACTTCGGGATTTCAGGATTCGGGGTTTCAGGGTTTCGAAAAGCAAGGGAACTTAACATAAATGTAACCAGCAAGTCCCGAATGCCGAAATTCACATTATTTTCATAATTCTAAGACTTTTGCCTTGTATTGGTATTCTTAATTTCGCTTTGTGAAACAGTAGGTGTAGAAGGATTCAATATCCGTTTACCTATCAGAATTCCAAAAATCTAACTTCTAAATTTTATACGCATATAATCTATAAAAGGGGTACAATAGGGTAACAGTTTCTGTAAAATGTAACTCTTATTATGTTCACTTAGAGCCTCTTCTAACCAATGCATTAAATGTCAATAGTACTAGACCTGTACATCTAGGTAAATACAGGAATAATAATATCATTCCCTCAGAGTTTGGTAATTATAATTGATGTTTCGAGGGATCTGAGTTTGGTATCCTAGGGTTTTAACCACAGAGAGGACCTGCACTATTGATGTTAATTCCCTCCTTTCCTTACTTACTTATAGAAATATAAATTACAGGTGCATCCATCTATCATTTTACTCACAGGAGGAAGAGTTTTCTAGAGTCTGGATGTTTATTACAAACTTCGCGACGATAGATAGATTATAACTATGAAAGGTCTTCATCTTCCAAAACAAATAACTATAATTCAACAGATAGGTGTGGATATTCCAGCAGACGTATTACAACTATATATATACATATTTCCTTCATATATATTCCTCATAATGAACAGAAAATGGGAATCGTTACAGTTATGTTTTAATCAAGTACAATGCATCAGAAAAATCACTCAAACAAAGAATGGAAATTATTCTAGGTCAGATTTAATATGACATCGTTAAAAACATTCGAACAGAAAATGGGCATCATTACAGTTCCAATCTAATTAAATATAATGCATCATATATCAAATCATTCAAACAAAGAATGGAAACTATTCCAGTTCGGATTTAATAGATACATGACATTGGATAAAACATAGCCATTCATAATAGAGAGAGGGGTAGATCAAAATATCTGAATCAAATATGTGTGATGACAAAGGGAACAACCACGTTCCTCCCAACCGTAGAATAGGGTAGCCAAAACTACTTGCCCTATTCACCCCCTAGCCTGACCATGAATCCATGAGGGCGAACTTGGAGACTCATCAGCAATATTCCAAAATTTTCAGTGGTTATCCCCTTGCCTCACACTTGCTCGACAGTGCTCATAACAACAAGAGAACTTGCAATCCTTTCCCAGCATACTTGGCAGCGTCCTGCCTCCTCGCATATGCTATATATCAATTTTTGCCAAGGTCTTTTCCCCTCCTTTGGGGATTTTCATAGTTTTTTATTAATCTCTGATTTCTAGGGGCTTCCAGTGGACAAATCTCTGATTTTCCACTTGTAATAATCAGCCCAGAGGTAGTTCCAACATGTTCCCCACTCATGGAGTCATGGTCAACTAATTTTTTAACATGACTATTCCATTTGCCTCCTGCAATTAATATAAATATTATGTTGTGATACAAGTGTCATAGTCAAGTAGTTAGTTGAGTCCAAACAGATCTCTGCCCAGCATTCACAGTAATTAAATACAATTATTAAATTTGAAATTCGGAATTGCCATATATGGCAAAAATTTTCCAGATTCAAATTTGCCAAAAACATAAATAAATTTCCAGCACACAAAAATAAAAATATTTTATTTTTGGGGAATGTTACAGTCCGGCTGGGATACTAATTAACAAGACTCTTCTAGAGAGATCAAGGAGTATGCTTAGTAACACCAATTTGCAGCAGGAACTATGGGCAGACGCAGTAACTACAACTTGTTATTTGGTAAATCGATCACCATCAACAACAATAGAATGAAAAATTCCTGAGGAGGTATGGACAGGTCACCCTTGTAATTATTCTAATCTTAAAGTTTTTGGTTGTGGTGCCTATGATCTAATTCTGAAACATCATTGTTTTAAATAAGATCCAAAATAAAAAATGCTTATATTTGTTGGATATGGTGATGGTATTAAGGGGTACAAGTTGTGGGATCCTAATGCCCACAAGATCACCATTAACAGAGATGTAATATTTGATGAATCATCTCTCATCAAATCAAATGTATATGTTCAAATGAAACATGAAGAAGCATCAAAGTATCAACAAATTCAATTTGAAACCAATGAAGGTGAATATGAAAAAGTTTCAGAAAATGTTCATGAAGAGTCTCCTGCAGTAGAGGAAGACAAGGTTGATGATCACAGTGAACATATTGTGGATGAGCCACAAACTTCCCTAAGGAGGTCTACACGTGTCGTAAATCCTCCAAGAAGGTATGATGATTTTGTTTCGTAAGTTTCTTTAAGTACTAATGATGATGAACCTTCGTGCTATCATGAAGCTGTGAAGGGTTCAAACAGTGATAAATGGAAAGAAGTGATGAACGATGAAATGAAATCATTAGAGAGGAATGTTACATGGGACCTGGTAGAACCTCCAAGAGACAGAAAAACTGTAGGTTGCAAATGGGTCTACAAGTTGAAGAAAGGTGTCGATGATAAGGTGGAAAGGTACAAAGCAAGGCTGGTTGCGAAAGGATATTCTCAGAAAGAAGGTATTGGCTTTCATGAGATTTTTCCACGAGTTGTAAAGGTTGTTTCAATTCGAATTGTGTTAGCATTAGTTGCATTTCTTTATTTGGAGTTGGAGCAACTAGATGTTAAAACTGCTTTATTAAAAGGAGATTTGGATGAGGAAATTTACATGGAACAACCGGAAGGGTTCGTTTAGAATCACAACAAGAAATTTGTTTGCAGGATCAAGAAATCATTGTATGGTCTGAGGCAGTCACCTAGACAATGGTACAAGAAATTTGACTCTTTCATGGTGAGCCAAAATTATACAAGGAGTGAGTGTGATCATTGTGTCTACTTTAAGAAATTGAATAATGGCATATTCATTATCTTAGTATTGTATGTTGATGATATGCTTTTAGAAATAAAAATCATAATTGAGATCAACAGGTTAAAGGCTTAGATGGATAGGACATTCGATATGAAAGATCTAGGAACACCAAGGCATATTTTGGGATGGAGATATTTAGAGATAGGAGGAATGGTAAGCTTTGGTTGTCACAACAAAAATATTTTGAGAAGATACTTTTGAGGTTTGGTATGAACGATGTGAAACAAGTTTCAGTCCCTTTGGCTTCCCATTTTAAGCTTTCTTCAAGTTTATGTCCTAGTACAAAAGAAGAAAAGGAATACATGTCTCAAATACCATATGCTAATGCAGTAGGAAGTCTAATATATGCAATGGTTAGTACAAAGCCAAACATTTCACATGTAGTTGGGGTTGTCAGTAGGTTTATGGAAAATCTAGGTAAAGATAATTAGGCAGCACTGAAATGGGTGCTTCGGTATCTGAGGGGCACAAGTGATTATTGTATCACCTATAACAGTAGTCGTGAGTTAGTCTTTGGATATGTTGATTCTGATTTTGCAGGTGATTTGGACAAGAGAAGGTCGAGTTCAGGGTATGTCTTTACTCTTGTAGGTGGAGCTATTAGTTGGATGTCAAAGCTAGAGAACATTGTCTCTTTATCCACTATAGAAGCAGAATACGTAGTTGCTTCACATGCTTGCAAAGAGGGAGTTTGGTTGAAAAGTTTGTTTTGTGAGTTCGGAAAGATGCAAGAAAAAGTAAAGTTACTCTGTGACAGTCATAGTGCTATTCACTTGGCTAAGAATCCATCCTACCACAGTAAAACAAAACATATACCTATCAAGTACCATTTTGTAAGACAGGTCATTGATGAAGGTGGAGTCTCTCTTGAGAAAGTGCATACAAAAGAGAATTGTGCAGACATGTTCACGAAACCGGTACTGTTAGAGAAGCTACGATGGTTCTTGGCTTCTCTTGGCTTGCAGAAAAGGTGATGAACAAACTGAGGAGCAAGGTATCACGTTAATTGTTGTCAAGGTGGATATTGTTGGAAACAATGACAACAAATTCTTCCATGAATAGGATTTCAGATCCTATAATCGAGTGTTGGTTGTAACCAATACGACCGAGTTAGAATATGGATGAGATTACAATTAATAATATGTTTTCCTGTGTAATGTATATAAATTTATGTAAGCCCGTAGAGGCAGACATGAGGAGTGTGAGAGTAATGTGAGCCTGTTGTAATCTCGTTGATCTGAATAATAGGACAACTGATACCTATACTTGGTGGACTTATCCCAACATTTGGGCGAACCATGTAAATTGTTATGTTTCTTATTTGCATTCTTATTGATTATCTTATGTGAAATTTGTGTTTCCTCATTTACAAATTCCAACATTGTTATTTTATTTATATCAATAGATTTATATAAATCATTTGTTTTTTTACACACACATATATATATATATATAACTTGTACTTATAATATATATTATTTATAAATATCTATCTATCTATCTATCTATATATATATATATATATAAAACTTGCACCTAGCGTAGCTTTGTTATTTTTGATCATTTATTTTAATTTTAATAAATAAAAAATAATAATAAAACACAACAATGATTATATATAGACATATATAACTTGCAAGTAGCTTTTCAATTAGAGTTATAAATTGTATTTTTTGATATGGTTATTCAGGATTTGGCATGGCATATGAATTCAACAACAATGAGAATGTCTACTTGACAATTGCAGATTATATTGTTATTGAGATGGTTCCTTCGCAACTCCAACAAATGCAAATTCATGATAATAGTTTGCTTCCTTCCGGGAACGTTGTACCCAACGAGAATGCAGAGATTTCACAGTTAAATTCAAACGATGCAGCCATACAACTCCTACATTCAACTTATTAAATCTTTACGCCATTAGTCAAGGAGCGATTATCACCGCTGTCCCTGCCATCGATCTCTGAAGCGATCATTGTCACCCTCTTTTTCATATTCTTTCAACAGTTCAGAGTTATAAGACGCAGAGGACAAGTCCGTAATTCCCTACTCGGCCACTGTATGTGGTTTGTTGAGCGATATGCAATTATCATTATGTTAATGGCAATATCACTTTGCCTCCTGTTCTACTACACTTCGTTGGTCTCGCCCTCCGGCCACTGAATCTTCCTTGGACATGATAGATTTTCTTAGGTAGACTGTACTAATTAGGAAGGTTATGAGGAAGCATATATGTTTTGAATTGTAGTATTAACAGCGGGCCACTGAATCTTCCTTGGACATGATAGATTTTCTTACGTAGACTGTAGTAATTAGGAAGGTTATGAGGAAGTATATATGATTTTAATTGTAGTATTTACCTGTTAGTGTGGCGTATTTGCTTTGACAACCAGTCTGGAGATGATAATATATCCATATACATACTATTTTATTACGTTTATATTCTTCTTTGTTTTATAGATTTTCTTACGTAGACTGTACTAATTAGGAAGGTTATGAGGAAGTATATATGCTTTTAATTGTAGTATTTAGCTGTTAGTGTGGCGTATTTGCTTTGACAACCAGTCTGGAGATGATAATAGATCCATATACATACTATTTTATTATGTTTATATTCTTCTTTGTTTTATAGTAGATGTTTATAATGTTTCTTTTAATAATAACATGTGAACATGGCTGATCACATATCATGGATATTTATCGTTTTAATACTTATATATTTAATAGTTATCTCATGGGGCTTCTATGTAGATTTTCTCAGGTAGATTGTGCTAATTAGGAAGGTTTTGAGGAAGCATATATGTTTTTAATTGTCGTATTTAGCTGTTAGTGTGGGGTATTTGCTTTGACAAAGGATCCATATACATACTATTTTCGTCTGGAGATGATAATGGATCGATATACATATTATTTTAATATGTTTATATTCTTTCTTTTATAGTAGATGTTTATAATGTTTCCTTTTAATAATAGCATGTGAACATGATGGTCACATATGATCGATATTTATCTTTTTAATATATTTTAAGTGGCTATGGAGTAGATATTTCATGCAGCCTAGACTTTGAAAAAATCATTTATTTGATTTTTTATGTTTTAATATATTTAAGATGGTTAGTTTTTTGAAGATATGAAGTTAAATTGTAATTGTAGTATTTTGATTTTATGTATCACATTAATTTAAACAATACTAAAAAGAACATAATTTTATTCGAGGTAGTTTTAATGGGTTGTTGGGTAATTCATGGTATTAGTATGTGATATGTGATGAAGTCTATTAAAACTTTTCAAAAACTCTATTGTAATGTGTATTGAGCAACCACAATGAAGGTGAATGAAGATATATTTTTGAAAGAGGATTTACAAGTGGATGTTATTTCTTTGGCTATGCTTAGGATTGGTTAAGAGCTCATGTTCATTAGATGTAAGGAAATAGGTTAACAGCCCAAGACTTTGTGAAAAGACTGAAATTTTATCCCCTTAAGAGCCACAAGAAAGTTATGTTAAATGAGTGGTTTTCCTTAAATAGTGGTGATGAATCACAACAATCAATGATTATTATAAAATCTTCAAAGCATCTAAGAAAAGTGAAAATTTATCTCTTTAAAAACCACTAACAAATTATGTTAAGTAAAATAGTTTTTTTAATGACTAATCATAACAATCAATGAATTATTTTTAACTACTAAATTATGATACATTTTACAAATGCATCTAAGAATTTATTTTAGATATTTTTTTAAATAAAAATCAAATAATAATTTTGATTCAATATATTTTTAAAAATTTTAATATGAAAAATATATGTTGTAAATAGGTTTATAATATTTCCTAATCTTTTCGTTAGTCCTTATAATCTTTTTGTTAGTCCTTATTTGAGAGAATTGTTATGGCTTTTTTAATTATTATTAATTAATTTAAAAATGATATTGATAGGGATATTTTATTGATTTATTTAAAAATTATAATTTTTAAAGTGCATATACAATTTTAGTTTATTTCAAAATATAAAAATATGGATTTTATATTTTTTTAATTACAATAAAAATAAATATGAGTTGTATATTTTTTAATTACAATAAAAAATATCTTTTAATAATTGTATATAGCATATGGTCAAAAAAGTTTATAATTTTTTTGTTTTGATAGTGGTATGTTATAAATAGCCTTGGTTAGACATAATTATTGTGAACCGAAATCATTTTCATGGTGATCGTCCAAAAGAATTATGTCCTTTGATGTTTAAATTTTAACTTTATATATTTTAATTTTTTTAACTTTGTGTTGGTGGGGTTTAAGAGGTTGATGTCAAGGTCGTGCAGAGTGTGTCTGAAGACATTGATGAGACTTTGGAATAATGTTGTATGGGAGAATAATATTTTTCTATACTCCTTGGCATTGAATTGGGTGAAGCAGCTGAAAAGCACCCCTCTGAAGGGTGTCATGCCGAACGAGCTCTTTCAATGTAATTAGAAGATTGTGTCCACTTGTAACCATTAGTTATTAGAGTTGACTCCATAAAATCTTCTCCGTCGAGTCGACTCGACGGAAATCGACTCAACCTCCTACATGTCCAACTCATAGTCAATTGTTGGGTTGGTCGATCCATCGCCAAACTATCTTCTATAACTGGTCGACTATCCGATTGATAGGCACATTGACTAATCGACTGACTGGTGTGGTGTGTTGATCAATCACTCGACCAAGTGTATCCAGATGGAGTTTGACATCTTGACTAACTGAACCTAGGAGATGTGTGATGAACCATCAATTCTTGATGTTTCAACACGCCCCCATCAACACACAACTCTGTAGTTTCACAAGGTGAAATTACATCACTAGAACAACCCCTTCCCATAATTGCAACTTCTTGAAGCCCAAGAATCATGCAAAGCTTGATAAATATGGCTTCAACTAAATGTTTGGTGAATATATCAAGAAATTGATCTTTTTTTCTGTTATATTCAAGAAAGACAATGTTCTCATGAACCAACTGTCTCAAACAATTAGCATGGAGCTGGACATGTTTCATCTTACTATTGGAAACAAGATTGTCAGCAACTTATATGGAACTTTGGTTATCACAATAGATTGCATTGGAGGTTTGAATAAGAAGGTGAAGCCCTCGCAAAACTCAGATAATCCACATTGCTTCAATATTAGCTTGAACGATGCCAAGATGTTCTTCTTTGGTATTCAATAAAGAGACTACATTTTTTTCTTACATGACCACACCATAGGTCCATTGTTATAGAAAAGAAAATAGCCAGAAATGGACTTACGATCATCTTTGTCTCCCGCATAGTCAGATTCCATGTATCTAACTAACGAATCTAAAATTCGAAATTAATTGATACCAAAGTGAGTGGTACCATTCAGATAATGAACAATGCATCTCACTACTTTCCAGTCAATTTCTTTGGGGTCCTGCATGAATTGAGAAACCACACTAACAACAAAGGAAATTTTAGGTCGACTACGAGTAAGGTAAATAATATTGTCGGCCAATTTTTGATAAAGTGTAGAATCGTCTACGAGTGTTTGACATGTTCTAGTAAGCTTTAGGGTGAATGCAAGATAATGATGGTCTCTCATGATGCATTAGTGGCAATGCAAACCTGGAAAAACAATAATACGTTATTTTGGAGGAATTATTCAAGGTACTTTTGCAATGAATCTGAATATGGTGTAATAAGATAAAACATAATAAATTGAATTATCTTTTCGAATATACAACTTTTATTCATATTCATTGTGAATAACTAAGTCAAATTTGATTTTTTATAACATTGGTATCTTATTTTTCCAACAAAATATAAGGTATATGTTTTTGTTTGTGCAGGTGTGGAGTATATTAACGATGAAATTTTGTTCCAAAAACATGCATTCTTGTATAGAACCCATTTTTCTTATGTCATGTATTTTTTGGAATTTTTTAATATTAATTTTATATATTTTTTTAAATTATCAAAGTCAACGAAATTACCACGTCTTTTGTTCGTGGAAGATAAGAGGTTCTTAACATGATCAAAACACTTTTTTTTATCATAGGTATTGGTCTCTTTTAGTGCGACATATAACTCATTTGATTAATGATTAAGTCAATAAAACGTTATAGTAGGAATAAGAGAGGTATGTATTCTAGGATTTTGATATAGGTGAAGAATAATATAGATCAAAAATAGTAAACAATATTTATTAAAACAAAAAAAAATATCTATTTGACATCTGCATAGATGACTCGATCTATGTAAATAGTTTCGTCAACAACTGAACTTCTTATCCTATTAAAAAAAATGTCAAAGACAAATATATAGAGGGGTATTGATAAAAATGGAGGTTTTTATCAATTTGCAAACTGAACCCCTAGGTTTCTCATCCCAAGACTAAATCTGAGACAACCAAGTCAGCATACACCTTGCCAATCCTACCCAAAAATTTTGAATTCCAAAGAGCACAAACATGCCCTAAGATCACACATGCATTATAGGAGAATGCACACATTATAGGAGTGTCCATGCATTCTAGGTGCGTGCATGTGCTCTAAGAATGCACATGTGCTCCTAGAAATAATTTACTATATTTTTCCTCCCTCTCCTACATATACCCCCTCTTCTCTATCACACTCTCACTCTCACTCTCCCTCTCTACCTCCCATGTATGTCTCCCTCTCTCTGCCCCACACTCCTATACATGGTAAGACCTAGACATGGAAAGAATTAGACATTAGAAGGCATGGAAATACATAAAAATATAGCTTACCTTGACAAGCCTCAAACTCTCACACCCACTCCCTCTCTATCTCCCCTCTCTCTCTCTCTTCCTCTTTATCCATCACTCCCTTCTCTCTCCCACCTCTCTTCCACTATTTCTCTAGATCTCCTCATTTTTAGTCTCATTCTCACTCTCTCTACCCCTCTTTCTCTCTCTATATCCCTATGTATCCCCACCTTCCTCTCATTTTCTCTCTACCCCACTTCTATGTCTCCCTCTCTATGTAATATCCCCAGAAATAAATTATTATTGAAGTCTGAAAATACTTAGGAACTTATTTCCATTTTTGGCAAATTCAAATTTGGAAAATTATTTTCATTTATGGCATTCAGAATTTGAGAATTTAGTTAATTGTAATTAATTATTGTGACTGATTGAGAAAAGATTTGATTTTCCCAACTAAATTCTTTGACTATGACACTTGTAAGAGACAAATAATTGTTATATTTATTGCTAAGAGACAAATAAAACAACCAAGTTAAAATAAGCTGACCATGACTCCATGACTGGGGAACAGGCTTGAACTACCTCAGGGATGAATTTTACAAGTGGAAAATCTGGAATTTGGCCATTGGCAGCCCTTGAAAATTAGGGATTTGTAAAGTTGTGAAAATTCCCAATGGGAAAAGACCTAGGCACAAGATTCTTTTTCATATATAGCATATGGGAGGAGGCAGGACACTACCTAGTATGCTGGAGAAAAAAGACAGACTTTCTATTATGAGAACTAACTCTGAGTGCGAGGCAAGGAGAATTTGAGATTTGGGAAAAGACTGGCACTTGTTGTTATGAGCACTATTTTTGAGTGTGAGGCAAGGAGATTTGGGATCTGAAAGGGACTATAGCGAAAGAGGAGTTTTGAGGTTTGCCCTCATGGATTCATGGTCAGGATAGGGGGTTTTGTATTATTTATTTCTAGGTTTATACTCTTTTAGATATGTGTATGCTCTTTGCCTCGTGCCCTGTGCGATCTTAGAAAATCAGAAACATATAATAAAAGGTACATCTTTTGGGTAAGCTAATCGATATCTAACTCTTGTTGTCATCAAAAATGAAAATTTGTTTCTTGTGTGAAAATAGTTTTTTTTTAGCACAATCTCCCAGGTCGTCTTCCACAACAACAACAACAACCCCAATCCTCCTTTTGAAGATTACAATATGTTTTGCTAGACCATTTGGTTAAAATTTTCCATATTAAGTAAGAGGTCTTGAGTTCAAGTCTCTCTTTTGTTACTTTTTTTTTAAAATTTCATGCTAACATTGTAAAGTGTATTTCACTTCAAGTATAAAAGTGAATCACTATAAGTAACTTTAATATTTTAATTTAGAGTTATTTATTTTGCATGCAGTTTTTTTGTTATAAAGTAACTTCATTGTAAAAGTGATCCCCACTTCTCTTTATAAAAGTGGATCACTTCATAAAGCAACTTAGACTATCACGTGGTCATTTGGTTACCGTTTATGTATTTTTTTAAAAGGACATCACTCTCACATCCGAAGTTCATTTTCAGTGCCATTTTTTTAAAAACCGGATAACTTTTCGATCTCTTTCCATGCAGATCATCAGTTTCAGTTTTTAAATCTGTATTATATGCATATTTAATATGGATTCTACAAGTAATCTCTTACTTACCAGAACCAACTACTTCCAATGGAAATCCCATATGGAGGATCTATTAAGAAGTAAAGGCTTGTACCAGATTACCTTGGGAAAGGAAACAACACCCACTGATGCTGATAACAAAGCCAAATGGGTTAACAGGAATGCCAAAGCACGTGGATTAATTAGAATGTCCATCTCTCCTGATTTAAGTTTCCACCTTCAATCAATTGATAAACCCAAAGAATCTTGGGAAAATATTGAATCTTTGTTTGGTAAACACAATATTATTTGAGCACAACAGTTATAAAATCAAGTACTAATTTTAAGTCCAAGTGATTTTTCTTGCATTGAAGACTATCTATCTGAGTTTAAAACACTTAGAACTTTATGTGATGAATGTAAGATAAAGATAGACGAAAATCGTTGCATCTATATTGTTGTTTCTAAGCTAGGTAGTGCATATTTTGTGTTTGTATCTACATTTTATGCCATGTAAGAGGCTCTAGGGGAAGCTTATCAAAAACCTAGTCTGAAGAACTTTTGTGATGCTTTGATTAGAGAGAAAGATAATCTAGTACAACTTGGAGTGATCAGCATTGTAGGTACCTCCAACAAGTCCTTAGTTGTCCATATGAAAGATAAACCCAAGAAACCCAAGAAGAAACATCCTCTCCACAACAACAAGCAATATAAGGGTCCCAAACCTACTCAGACGGTCTTTTCTCCTAATGGAGACAAAGGAGAAAAATATAAAAATAAGAAGACTGACAGACATTGCAACTTTTGTGATAAAGATGGTCGTGATGAGTCCAAATGTTTTAAGAAGATGGCATATTTAGAAGCAGCGATGAAGAAGCACAACATCACTATTGATTCTACTTCTTCTTCTTCTTCTTCTCATGGACATGCACTTTTCCCTTCTAGTTTCTTCTTCAATACACCTTCTACTTATACTTCTGATAAGTGGCTTATTGATTCTAGAGCATCTTATCATATGGCTAAGGATTGAGACATATTTTATACTCTAAATGAATGTAACACCAAGAAAATATTTGTTGGTGATGATAGATATCTTAGTGTTGAAGTATATGGAATAGTTCAAGTAGAAAATGGTCATTTCAATGATGTATTATGTGTTCCAAGTC
>SNQJ01S0073013.1:87072-111705 GCA_010110895.2 Picea sitchensis | reverse complement strand
TATTCGTCGCTTTCACATGGACGATTGTAAACCAACCCCTTCTCCCTTCCAGTCTGGAGTCAAGCTTATTGCCACTTGTACTTCTCTCGAAGTTGATGCCACTCTCTACCATCAGTTAGTTAGTATCCTCTTATACTTGACTCATACCCATCTTGATCTTTCCTTTCTTGTCGGTATTGTTGCCTAGTATATGCAAACACCCCATGAAATCCATTGGAAAGAAGCTAAAAGGATACTCCACTATGTCCATGGTACAGTTCAGTTCAAGATACATTACAATTCAAGGGGGACTCCTTTATTGGTTAGTTTCAATGATTCAAATTGGGCTAATGACCCTGATGATCAGAAGTCTACTGCAGGTTATGTTTTCAGCCTTGGTTTGGGACCTGTCACTTGGGCCTATAAGAAAAAACAGGCTATTTCACTTTCTTCAGCAGAAGAAAAGTACCGAGCAATGGTAAATGCAAGTCAGGAATCCTTGTGGCTTCGACAGATGATTTCAAAGTTTGGATTCCAGTAGCAGCATACGACCAGACTTTGGTGCGGCAATCAGAGTGCCATCAATCTCACCAAATACCCAGTTCAACATCAATGTAGAAAACACATCGAGCTAGACATTCACTTCATCAGAAAGCTCATTCACAATCAAGTTATTGAAGTGCTCTTTTTCCCTACAGAAGATCAAGTTGCAGACATTTTCACAAAGTCTCTTACAGAAGCGAAGTTTTCCAAACTTTTATCTATGTTAGGAGTTCAAGAAGTTGTCGTTAAGTAGGGATAGGCTCTAATGCCTCCTTCCTTATCCTATTGTGTCACCATTGTAAATATTTCAATCCTATCCCAAGTTGTTTTTAAGGGGGGATGTTAGGATATTTAGACACTTAGGAGTTAGTTAAGATCTACTTGGTCTAATGTGTTGTTAGGTAAAAGTGTGTTTCTTAGTGTGTTTATTTAGTATGCATTAGTATTCATTTGTAGTTAGGAAATCTGACGGTCACGATATGTTCTCGACATAGAGTGATCTCGCGGTTCATACTCTCCTCGATCTTAAAGGCCATTGATATGTGGATTAACACCCGATTGGTCCATGATATCTATTTAAAGAGAATGGAGGGTCATTTGTTGATGATATATTGTGAGAAAATCTCTTGTAAAATCTCTCTGTAATCTTTTTCTTTTGCATTAATAAACTGCTCCAAGGGGCGATGTTGGCTGGGGGCGTGGATGTTTCCCCATAGGGGTTTTACCACGTGAAACATTTATCAGTGTGTTGATATTTTCTCTGATTATGTGAGTGGTTACTAAAGGTGTTCATCCTCTGTTGGAATACCTGTGTTGTCGAACAATTTTATCACAACATTTAAAAATTTGGATTGGATAATTTTTCATTCAAAAAAAATTCTTCAAAGTATCTAAGAAAAGTGAAAGTTTATCTCTTTAAAATCCACTAACAAATTATGTTAAGTAACATGGTTTTCTTAATGAGGAATCACAACAATCAATCAATGTTTTTAACTACTAAATTATGATAAATTTTACAAATACGTGTAAGAATTTGTTTTGGATATTTTTTTTAAATAAATTCAAATAATAATTTGGATTCAATATTTTTTTTAGAATTTAGATAAGAAAAATATATGTTGTAAATAGGTTTATAATCTTCCCTAGTCGTCTCATTAGTCTTTATAATGTTTTTGTTAGTCCTTATTTGAGAGTATTGTTATGGATTTTTTTATTATTAACAATTAACTTTAAAATGATAGTGATAGGGATATTTTATTAATTTATTTAAAAATTATAATTTTTAAAGTGTATATATAATTTTAATTTATTCAAAAATATAAAAATATGGATTTTATATTTTTTTAATTACAATAAAAATTTATTTGAATAATTGTATATAACATATGGTTAAATATGAGTTTTATATTTTTTAATTACAATAAAAAATATCTTTTAATAATTGTATATAGCATATGGTCAAGAATGTTTATAATTTTATTTTTTTAATAGTGGTATGTCATAAATAGAATGGGATAGACATAATTATTGAGAACTGAAAGCATTTTCATGGTCATCATCCAAAATTATTGAGAACTGAAAGCATTTTCATGGTCATCATCCAAAAAAATTATGTCCTTTGATGTTTAAATTTTAACCTTATATATTTCAATATTTTTAAGTTTGGATTGGTGGGGTGGGAGAGGTTGATGTCAAGGTCTTGTAGAGTGTGTCTGTAGACATCGATGAGACTTTGGAATAATGTTGTATGGGAGGCTAAGACTTTTCTAAGGTATGTTATTTACAGTTCATCTTACAATTTTCTCTATAAATTATTTTATAGAACGATTCAGATGGTTAAATTGATATGGTATTGAGAATACATATCTAGGTAGCTGTGGTAAAAATTTCATCTATTTATTCTCTATATTTTTGGATAAACACTCTGTGAAAGACAGGGTTTTTGACTAGTCCTTTAGCTAGTCATAAAAGGTGTTCCAGGTAAAATAGTCATAACTTATTCATAGAGAATCCAAATGAAGTGAGACCAATTTAATTGGAAATAATACAGGCTTTAGTTTCTTTTCTATGAATTTCAGAATCGGATGTTAAATATTGAGCGCAGGGCATTCTGTACAAGTTCTCTCTCCTGAATAAACCAGAATTGAATAAGGTCTACCATTTTCTCTATAACTTTTTTTTTGGGAGGATTCAAGGAGTGAAACTTGGAGGAGTTTCAGAGAATACATTGAGTAATATTATCTATAGGATCATAGTATTCCAAGAATGAAGAATTTCAGAGGTTTAATAAGTCTCATGAAGCATTATCATGTTCTATGTGATGGTTAATTGATGGTGATGATTTAATGTGAAGTTTTATTATATCTCATATATTCTTGGGTGGAAGGAAGGGGAAAGGATAGAGAGGTAAAACCTCTCTTGATATTGGAGGATTGTATCTTCATTTTGGAGGTTTATCTCTCCCTTTATATTTGGAAGTTGGAGCTACCTTTGGAAGTCATTACTTCCCTTGAACAATAACTATTGATTATTTCTCATATATTGTGCATGGTGTATTGTGCTATATTGGTGTAGTTTTTATACTATTGTTCATTGATAATTGGATATAATTGAATGCTTTAAGTATAAGTTGACTTTTTTTTTTTTTTTAATTTTACTTGATACTGATTCACTCCCCTCTCAGTATCAACAATTGGTATCAGAGTGAGTTACCTTCAGTACAATTTAATCACTAGAAGGAATATCCTAAGAAGAAATGGAAGACAACATTCCAAATGGGATTCCACCATTTGATGGAAGCAATTTTGAGTACTCGAGTAATAGAATGGAAAATTAAAATCTCTTGGGGTAGATTTTTGGTTCTCAGTTGCTTCAAGATACAATGATTTGAAGAAACCAAAGATTGTAGGTCAGAAGGAAGCAAAAGGGAACAAAAAATTGGCAATAGATACCATCCTGGATGGATTGAAATATTCAATGAAATCCAAGGTGGGATCATTTGCATCAACAAAAGAGATTTGGGACAAGATACATGACCTTTATGCAAGGGAAGAAGCAGCAGAAGAAGAAGAAATTGAAGAAAATTACAACATCTCATATTTCAAAGAAGAAAATAGAGGTCATATGTTTTTCTTTAACTGTGAAGGCGTAGGACATGTTGAATTTGATTTTCCTCATCCAAGGATTGAAAGAGATGACACTAAAGAAGAAAAGTCCAATGAAGAAAAAAATCATGAAGCAGAAATGATTCAACAAGAAGATGAGAATCTTAAAAAAGTTAAGCATGTTGAGATTGAAAATAGAAAGCTCAAAGACACACATACAAAACTAATAAGTGAATTGGTTGGTTGTGAAAAGACAGTTGTAAGCTTGAAGAAAAAATTAGAAGACTTTGAGAAACTAAGAAAAGAAACGTTTTCCTTGAAAACTCTACTCGAAGAAGCAAGAAGAATAGGAGAAGTAAGGAATGCCCAAATGATGAAGAAATAAGAAGACTATGAGAAACTTTAACAAGAAGTTATCTCATTGAGGAAGATCTTAATAAACTATCAAGTGCCAAAAGACTTAACACATATTGTATGCATGGGTGAAACTTCATACAAAGAATATGGAAATACCAACAAGAAGGTTGAAGAAAGAGCTATAGACATAGTTGATGAGAACTGGACCATCATACCATAAAGAAGGAATGATTTCAAAAGAGATGAATATCTAAGAAGAACTCCTACCTTTAGGAATCAAAGAAGCTTCAATCAATATGAAGGAAACTATAGAAGAGTAGATCATGAACCCAGATGGACTACATCACAAAGAAGGTCACTTACTCCCAGGTATCAAAATTTCTTTCTTGGTGATTGTTATACTTGAAAAAAAATTGGACATAAGGAAATTAATTGCAAAATCAATGAAATGAACAACTATGCAAGAAACATGAATGGTGTAAATAGAAGATATGGAAATAATCGTGGATTTGTCAACATAATTTATAATTCATTTTCCCCATTGATGGACACAAATATTGTATGCTAAAAATGTAATTATCTTGGTCACAAAGCACGAGATTGCAGATATATGAATGGAGATGTCCCTATGAGAACAACAGTATGGAGAAGGAAAGAGATTCCAAACAATTAAGATTGTCGAATAGCATTGACCATTGAAGAATGTAAAGAAGAAGATGAATGGTACATAGACAATGGATGTTCTTAAAACATGACTGGGGATCAAGAAAAATTCATCATCTTGAAGAGAAAGGGTGGCAATGCTTCATTTGTAGATGACTCATCTTCCAAAATAATTGGAAAGGTGTAGTAGATCTTGGAAGAAAAAATATAAAAGAAAATAATGTCCTATTGGTTGAATACTTGAAGCATAATCTAATCAGTGTTAGTAAAATGTGTGATAAAGGATATACTCTCACGTTTGACTCACAACGATGAAAAATCAAAGAAGAAGGTTCAAGAAGATTGGTTGTAATTGCAACAAGAAGACGAAGTAACATATACATCCTAAATCCATGAAAAATCTCGAACGAAGAAAGAGGCCATAAAAATGATATCTTATTAAGTGATATATGTTCAGGGGGAGCAGCCCCAAAGAAGAGAGATACCTTTTTCCATTAAACTCACGGGGATCATCCATACCCTTTGTTATTGATGTCAAAGGGGGAGAGAAATTGGGATCATGATGACAGGGGGAGCATGCGTGTTTCCATCAATGAAAAATGGGGAGATTTTTGGAAGATTGGTTGTTGTCATTGAGGTCAACCCTAGTCATTAGTTTTGGACCACAAGATTGATGAAGGTATTTGGACATGAATGAGAGTGAACATGCATAAAAAGCACCCATGGATGGATAGTATACATCATGTTGTTTCTAGTGGTAGGTGGCATGTCACGTGGATCCTCATCGTTGAGGAGAAATGATTTTTTTAAGATGACAAAGTGAATTGAAGAAGGGAGTACAAGTCGGCCCTGAAGATAATTAAAGAAAATAATTACAAAATAAGAAAGTGTCATGTCAGCCCTAATGTTAAAAGGAAGTGACATAAAGGGTATAAATACATATCATTATACATTCATTTTACACACACAAGTCCAATTTCAAAGGAAATCTAAAGTAAAGCATGTCGTATTTCAAAGGAGGATCAAGTATTTTGGTGATATGTTCTAAGGTATGTTATTTATAGGTCATCTTACAATTTTCCCTATAACGTTTTTTCTAGAATGATTTAGATGGTGAAATTCATGCGGTATTGAGAAGACATATATAGGTAGCTTTGGTAAAACTTCCAACTCTTTATTCTCTATAATTTTGGAGATACACTCTGTGGAAGATAGGGTTTTTTACTAGTCCTGAAGCTAGTCATAAACAAGTGTTCCTGGTAAAACAATCATAAATTCTTCATAGAAAATACAAATGAAGTGAGACAAATTTCATTGGAAATAATACAGGTTGTAGTTTCTTTTGTGGGAGTTTCAGAATCAGATGTTAAATAGTGAGAGCAGGGAATTCTGTACAAGGTCGCTCTCCTGAATAAACCAAAATTGAATAAGGTCTACCATTCTCTCTATAACTTATTTTTGGGGAGGATTCAAGGAGTAAAACTTGGAGGAGTTTCAGAGAATACATTGAGTAATATTATCTACATGATCAGATTATTCCAATAATTGAAGAATTGAAGAAGTTGAAGAAGTCTCGGGAAGCATTATCAGGTTTTATGTGATGCTTGGTTGATGGTGATGATTTAATGTAAAGTTGTATTATCTCTCATATATTCTTGGGTGGAAGGAATGGGAGAGGATGGAGAGGTCAACCCTCTATTGATATTGGAGTATTATATCTTCATTTTGGAGGTTTATCCCTCCCTTTATATTTGGAAATTGGAGCTACCTTTGGAAGTCATTACTTCCCTTGAACAATAACTATTGTTTATTTCTCATATATTTTGCATGGTGTATTGTGGTGTATTGGTGTAACTCTTATACTATTGTTCATTTCTCATTGGATATAGCTGAATGGTTTAAGTATAAGTTGTTGTTTTTTTTTTAAATTGTACTTGATATTGATTCACCTCCCTCTGAGTATCAACAATATTGAGTTTTTTTTTTAGTGTATCAAACACCTTATCACACTCAACTATCCACCGAAATGCTTTGGACTTCTTCAGTAATTTCTACAGTGGTGTTTTGATACTAGCATATCTTCTGATGAACCTACGGTAATATCCTATATTTCCAAGAATCCTGCACAATTGTTTATCACTTGTAGGCGGCGACATGTTCAGGATAACCACAACTTTAGTTGGGTCTACCATAACTCCTTCCCGACAAACAATGTGGCCTAGTAGGTTGTTATGTGGTGCATAGAAAATACACTTCCTCAGGTTCGAAGCTATTTGTAACTCATGACATCTATCAAACAATAATTGAAGTATCCCTACATTCTCCTTCAACAAAATGTATACAGTCCATTCACCCAGATATAATTCTAGGAGCCTATGTGAAATCATGAAATGTTGTAATAACAATTCTAGAGAAGACCGTTGGGGAATTATTTAGGAAAAAGGATATAAAATTGTATGTGAATGACCCCTAATCAATTATAAAGGTGGTCTTCTTCTTGTTTTCCCATGAAATTATGACCTGGTGATACCCTGAGAATCCATCTATAAATGAATATGTTTCTTTCCCCCCAAGCTCATCTAACACCTCATCACTAAAAGGTGTTGAAAATGGATCATGTACACATGTGGAATTCATACTTTTATAGTCAGAAAAGACCATTTTCTCTCTGTATTATTATGGGGCGAACCCATTCTACTTCTTTGATTGGAAATATTAGTCATGTCGTAAGCATTTTGTTTATTTATATTTTAACCTTTTATTTTACCTTGGGATTGAGATGATATGGTATGTGCTTCATGGGTTTTGAGTCAGTTTTTATCTTGATCTTCATCTCTCCCATGGTTCCTTTTATTCCTTTCAATTCTAAGAAGTTTTTTTGGAATAGGTCCTTATATTCTGATAATAGACTATGGATTTCTCTCATAGCTTTCTCATCCCAATAATACCCTATCAAATCTATCTTAGGATGCTCTTCACTTACTATGTTTACTTTCCACAACTTCAAATGATGGGTATAGATGCTAAAGGTATGAATTGGTGTAGTATCTTGGAGTTCCCTAGTTTTTACAGTTTCTTTGATATTGAGGTTCCTAAGTTGTTCTACTTCATTAGGTTCCTCTAGGTATTTATTAACTTTTCAATAGGATATTGGTATTCTAGCAGGGTTGTGGTCTCAATTCCATTGAAGAAAATGGGAATTCTCGGGACATACTACTGGTCTTGATCTGGGTTTAAAAACATAAGTAAACAATATCTCCCAAATTATTTGAAGGACTAAGTGAAGCTTAGGAGACTTACCAGTGAAGGAGAAATCCCTGCAAAATTTTACTTTAAAGGTTTTCCAACAACTTGTTTGTCTTCTAGTCTCTTCATGTATGTACCAGGTTTTTGGAATCACACCTAACAAGTGGAAAAATAAGTGAACCCATATCCGAGAGGGTACTTGCACAACTTTCTGTTACTATAAGTAATGCTTGACATGTATTTTGGGGTCAAAATGCCCACCAAACAATTGAGATCCATGAAAATTTGTGTTCATATCTGTGGTCACTTGACCGCTTCTGAAGAATATATATCAGATAGCTCTCTTTTCATCCTCCCAATATAGAAGTGAAGCTCTTTGAGTGGCCAAACACCTGGCTTGAGTATCCTGCAAAGCTATATCCAGAATTGAGATCCTTTTCTTTGGCATAAATTTTCCATCTATATCAGTGAGAAAAACTATTCAAATATGAAATACCATCGTATGTTGGTTGATCCCTACTCTTGATCTCAATCCATCGCGTTTCCCTGATAGTTGCGCAACATCTTGAAAATATTTTGTATGAATCTTGATGCCAACTATGAAAAGTTATTTCTGAGTCCTCCTCAACTGACTGTATACTCCTCCAACATACACACACACACACACACACATATATATATACGGTGGATTTTATGTAATATATCCTCATTCCTTTTGTTACGGTGTATAATCCGTCGAAAACTTATGATTCCATGTTATTATCCATTGGCTCAATATATCTAGGTCGCATGTATGGATCGACGTGTTGGATTACTTTTATTCCATCTACTTCAAACGTCATAGTGTCCCTCTTTAAGTCAATGACAACATAATTGTAATAATCCCAATAAATTCCTAATAAGGTAGGTTAGGGGTCTTCATCTCCCATGATTTCATTCACTTCAAAATCAACTATTGTTTTAACTCCTGCAAAATCTACCTCCACATCTTCCAGCCCTCCCACTGGAAAAATGCAGTATTGATTTTCCATTCTCAGTTGGATGGCAGAATAGACGAATTGAGGTTTCTTGAGAGCCTCCCAAGTCTTTCTGGATAATATGTCGACATCTGAGACTAAGTCTAGCACCACATATTTAATTTCAAAGACTTCTAACAAGGCTTCCAACCTAACAAAATTTCCAGTTCACAGCTTCATTCTTTGTATTCTCTATGTATTCTTCTCAAGGAGGTTGGTGGTTATAGTGGTCTCTGGGGTTCCCTCATCCCCTAGGATTGGGTACAAGGTGTTCTACAACTTATTAGAAATTTGATCATCTCCCAGGATCTCAGAGAATAATTGAAATGAGAGGTTGATTATATTTTGAGACTGCTCACCGGGTATTCTTGAGTTTGCAGGATTTTGGGGTGCAAGAGGTGAGGCAAGATCTTGGGAGGTCTTGGGTTCAACAGTGAATTTAGGAGAGTTTTCTCTTATATATGGAGTAGATTATCCTCTAAATATTTCTACAACATCTTTTAAAAATATTTTTTATTTCGAAGGATCATACTTTTCATCCTTGGGGGATGCTTTCTAAATCTTGGGATGATTGTCTGTATCTACCCCAGTTTTTTCTCCTCTGCTAGTGATGATGTAAACTTTTGGTAGCCTCCCTTTGTATACTCTCCTGATTTCCAAGCCTATGAAGTTATCTCCTCTTTGACAAGCTCGATCCTCCCACTTTGCGATTAGATCCGGGCACTCTTCAGTTGCATGGGAATTAGTTTTGTAGTCTGAACACCATGGTCGTCTTAGATGAGAACAATATTTGGACATATGTACTTGTTCATCACAATTGTACCATCGACCTAGTCCTCATTCTCCATTATAACCTCCTCTAAATCTGCATGC
Source organism: Picea sitchensis (assembly GCA_010110895.2). Lineage (NCBI taxonomy): Eukaryota > Viridiplantae > Streptophyta > Pinopsida > Pinales > Pinaceae > Picea > Picea sitchensis. The sequence continues at coordinate 101,924 of SNQJ01S0073013.1, read as the reverse complement.
ACCGCCACTTCCCCGGCCTCTTCCTGGACCTTGGGGTGTTTCGTTTATCCTAAATGAAGTATGTTCTAGTTTTCCGAGAAGTGAATCTAATTCCTGGCATTGGTTTGTATCATGTGTCATGGACCCATAGAATTCAAAATGCATTGTATGAGGCACATGTGAGTATTCTTGTAGGATGGGGCAGTGTCTTGGTGCATGCCCTTGAGTCTGAAATATTTTCATAGTATTTGGTTGTTTGAGTGGGTTGGGTTCTTGGGAAAGAATTGTATTGAACCAGAGCATGAAATGGTGGATTTTTCGATACATGCACAAATCCTCCCATTGGTCCTGTATGAGGTGGCCCATTCCTCTTATCCACAGAAACTCAATTTCCAGGTGCCCCTCTTTGTAGCATCATGTACACCAAACTTGAGGACATACTGGATTGAGTAGAGTTAATTCCTGGATCTTCTTTCTGAGTTAAGATATATTTCCTTGGAGATTCGGCATGTTTGAATCTACCTGATGTCTAGTTATCCTCAGCCTCCCTGGGTATCCCTCCATGGATTCAATCTTCATTGATTGGTATAAAGCCTCTCTCAGTGTGGCTATTCTTTGTTTCATCAAGGGGATTCGTTTTAAGGGTAATAACCCTTTTATGTACCATTCCCTTTGATGGTATTCATGAATTGGGTGCGGCAATCTCCCAATAACGTCCTTAAAATTACGATTGTGTTCCCATTCAGAATCTCCCTCTCTCTACTAAATATCACACAAATCAGAGAGAGATTAGTGTTTTGATTGAGGGAGTTTGAATTAAACAATGAATTTATGATGCACTTGGTCAAGGGTAAAGGCATCTCTTTGTACCCGAGACTTAATAGTCTTCATATACCATTTGAGGGTACAACCCCTCAAGGTAGTCTGGAAGTATGATAAATTTTTCACATCCATTGTCCCTCTAGACCTGATCCAGGTGGATATCAGTGGCCACCCACCTTTTCCAACTCCCTCAAAACAGTTTTCTGCAAATTTTGGAAATTTACTATCTTTAATAGTTTTTAACTTTCGATGCCATTTTGAGGGCCTAAATGAAGGTTCTTCAGGATAGATCTTCTCAATGAAATTTGAAGGCTATAATTGAGCCCCAAAAATGAATCTCCTCGACGATACCTTTCCAACGAGCTATCGTGTGCCCAAAACGAAGATCGTATGCCAGAGGAAGTTGATACACCTAACTACTCAAAACGAGGTCCACAAAATTGTTGGCTTTTCATCTTCCAAGGTGAGGGCTTTGGATTTTATTTATGATATAAATTCCTTTGGAGCCTCATTGTAAAATCATATTCTCGTGGATGCTAGTATCCATCACATCTCTGCTAAGAGATAAGCTGCCACCATTCTAGCGAGTCTTTCACTTTGTATTTTACAGTCTTTGTACATTTTTTCCCATTAATAGAAAATTGTGTATTACTGTATATCTATTTTATGGTTGCATCTATGTTAAATTTATGTTATAATATTGGCTATCTGAGATATCTCTGTTCATTTCTTTATTATATCTCCACTCTCATTTCATGCCGAAAATAATCTGGATCAGGACCTCCACATGGCCTCACATAGAAATCAATGATGTTCTATATTCTCATCTCCTTTATCCCAGAATTTTGGGTATCGACCATCGATCCTCCTGAGTTTCCAACCATTTCCGATGTTCTTGTTCCTATCAAAATAAATCCCAATGGACCTAGTTGCAATCTATGAGGAGACCCTACTATTCTTCCAGTGTTTACAGTTAGGGGTCTTGTTGAACTAACTAAAATTGAAAAAATAGAATTTGCATGAGTATGAGGTATTGAGCTTACCAAGGGTATTAAAGGTTCCTAGGGTACGAGCGACTCAGGGCTATTTCGAGTAACTTCTAGGCGGGTTTATTTGATGTGGGGGGTCTCGTTTTCTTCTACTTCATAAACCTAGTCTGATTCATGGTCGACTCCTACTGAGATCGGGACCAAATATTCTCTGTCTTCTCCAGGATCCATATGTCCTTCATCCTCTCTTTCTTATAAACCTTCCTTGTCTCATCCTCTCTCCATGGGGCTTCTTTCTTTATGAGCTTCTCTTTCCTGCAATCTTAGACTGGCTAGTCTTTCTTGTATTCACAAATTCCGCAACTATTGTGACTTTCTTTCATCCATTCCTCTCGGTCTGATTTCTTTCTGAAAAACTTTGGACTACTTCGCTACTATATTTACCTTTCCCCACCACCATTTCTCAACTATGGCATCTCTCCTCAGGGTGCCCTCACTTATTGTAGTTTTCTCTTTCCCCATCTCTCAAAGGACACCTTCCCCTTCTTAGGTCATGAACCTGCCCCAACATCACCCCACCTCGAGTGCATGGGTTTAGGCTTCCATATCACATGAGGGAACAACTAGGATCCCCTCTTCCACTGAAAATACCTTAATCTAAAGGGGAATTTCCATTAACAATCTCCCCCATACCCCTTTCTTGCATATTTCTTTGGCTCATGAAAAAGACTAGTGGTTCTCCGCTGCAAACTCAGTGATATAGCCTTCCAGGGACGTGTCAATCCAGAATTCTCCGGCTCAAGTAATCTGGTAATGCAGTAAGTGAAGCTCTGCTAGCCTCTTTGAATCCCAAGAAATGATGTATTTAACCCATTCTTTGAAGTTTGGTGTTTCTTGTAGCAGATCTATCCACTCGAACAACTTTTCCAGAAACTCTACCTAGAAGATATCATACTGGTCACTTAATATTTTTTAGTAGAAGACATAATCCTTGGCTGCATCCTAGTTCAGATTGTGCAAATCTTCTCCCTTCAGTATCAATCCATCACACTTACATTCCCACCACTATAGAATGTCAAACTTGTGGATCCGTGAAAACATTCTCCTTACAGGTTCCCTTGTAAAATTAAGGTCCCGACAATGGAGCGATTTTGTTGGCACAAAGTTGTCAAACCAGGGTCCTCTTCAGGTTACGAACAAAAGGGTATCGACAATGCATAACAAAAAACAACATAATGACATTTTAGAGATAGAGAAAGTAATATAAAGCATGAGCATTTTAAAAGTTTGATCTCCATTATATTTCTATTATATCAAAAGGCCTTGATCCACATACATTCAAAGCTTTACATTAGTCTTCTACCAGACTTGTCGTAGAAGAGATTAGTAGGAACTTCTCAACATAATACTAAAGTTGATAGTACTCACTCTAATTCCTTCCCTTACTAATTGCATTCTAGCTCTGGAGTACATATCTACATCTTGCATCTTGTTCCTCTCTCTTCTCTCCTATCTCCTTCTCACACACCCACCCATTGCAATATAGTACAATACAAAAGATCAATATAATCGTTTCCTTCCTCTCCTTAAGAACCCGTAGGCTCTCTTCTCTTTTTGATTATGTTGAAACTGTATTGTCTCAAAACTAATTCGCGCTGGTCTTAGACTGTTTTATGTCCCAACTTATTTATCTTTCACGTTTCCTTTCTTAGCCCTATTCACTTGATGAGTTGTCTCCTTAATAACTTCCACAACTTATTTTATAAAAAAAAAGGGCACAACACCATTCAAGAGAGAAAACATTTGGGAAGTCTTTGTATATGCCCTAAAGGAGGAGTTCTACCGAGTTAGAAACTATGATGACCAATACATGAGATGGATTACTTTGCGTCAGAAAATATATCAGATGGTGCCAGAGTAGATGAGATGGATGACTTTGCGTAAGAAAAGATATCAGATCGTGTCGGAGTACACTAACATCTTTCATACCTTGGACTCAAAGCTGGGTATGAAAGACTTTGAGCAACACTTGGTTTTGATATGTCATAGTGATCTACACAGGTACATCCAAACAAGATGGATTTGTTGGAAATCTCCTCACTAGGAGATGCTTATTGATATGCAATGAAAATTGAGCAAAGATTCAAGCTGGAGTTCGGGTTTGAAAATACGCCACAACATAATCATAGAAAATGAAGCCCTAACTCACAGAACAAAGGATGGAGCAAGGAATACCAACCTTAAGAGAGAAATTCCAAGACGGGAGAAAAGAAGGGTAATAAGAAGTCTAAGAAAGACATCGAAAAGTTGTGTGAGTTCAAAAACAACCCCTGACACAACTGATGAATGTAGCTCGAAATAGTGATTGGTGGACAAGCTCAAAGAAAGAGAATTGGAACATGACTTGGACTCTAAATCAAAGAACAATAAAGGGAAACATATCATTGATGCAGAACCCACTGCTACCATCGTGACCACAACAATACAACCAGAAGAACTAGAGGAGCTTGAGGAGAGGGAGCACCTCTTCCACATGGAGACGTGGGTAAATGGGACCTCACTTCATTTCATTGCTGACAGTGGGAGTTAGAAGAACCTGATCTCAAACGAGGTTGTCAGAGACTGAAGCTACCAATGATAACATACTCCAAGCCATACACCATCAGATGGTTGATTTGGGGACAAGACGAGAAGGACTGACATATGGTAAAGGAACATTGAGGTGCAAATTGAATTTTTTTCAATATGATGAAAATTTTAGTTAGTTAGCTCACAAATTTCCACTAGATATGTGTACGATATAAGATCCATATCTATTTTTTCTTTGCATGTTGGTTCATAATTTGTTAATAAGAATAGCAAGATGCAATACACAATTTGCTTTATTTTCATTAAAATTCAAGATAAAATTGTCTTTAAGTGGAGAATTTAAAAGAGTTTGATTGAGGAGATTATTAGTTTACACTGATTTATTATTAATTCTTTGGTGTGTGCACAAGTATATAGTTTTATTATATGAGGACAACCAATGTTTCTTGGTATCGACTACGGGCTACCTAACTGGGGATTTGATTCCATTCTATAAATGCGGGCTGGAAAGCGACGTGTGATGTCAATTCTAGGGGCATGGAAAGCAAAGGCATTAGTTGGTAGCATTTTCGATGGGATACTACCGAAGCGAGCGATAATGATCTGAGAAGGAAATTCCAGGAACAAATTTGGTTTCCATGGGGGAAACATGCAAAACAAAGGCCTTTACTATCGTGCGACAACGACCTGCGAAGCCAAGTCTAGAAACAATTTTGGCTTACATGGAGAAACATGGAAAGCAAAGAATGTTTCCTTCCATTGAAAAGAAAAGGAAGCAAAGGCTCAACACGTGATAACGACCTGCGACGGAAATTCTAAGAACAATTTTGGTTTCCATGGGGAAACGTGGAAAGCAAAGGCCCAGAGAGTGATAACTACATGCTATGGCGATTCCAGGATCAATTTTGGTTTCCATGGGGAAACATGGAAAGAAAAGGAAGCAAAGGCCTCAATGGGGAAGCATGGAAAGCAAAGTGTTTCCCCATGGAAACCAAAATTGATCCTACAATGGTCTTCACAGGTCGTTATTGAGCTATAGGTCCTTTGCTTTTCCCTGGAAAGCAATGGCCTTTGCTTTCCATGTTTTCTGATGGAGATCACAATTGTTCCTGGAATTCCCTTTGCAGGTCGTTATCACGCTCTCGGCCTTTGTTTTCCATGTTTCCCCAGGGCAATGAAATGAAAATTGTTCTAGAATTACCTTCGCAGGTCATTATCACGCTCTGAGACTTTTCTTTCCATGTTTCCCCATGGAAATGAAAATTGTTCTATAATTGCCTTCGCAGGTGGTTATCGCGCCATACCCTGGAAAACAAAGGCCTTTGCTTTCCATATTTGCCCATGGAAACCAAAAACATTCGCTGGTACCACGAGCTTCTTCTTCTTTTTTCCAATAGTCTAATTCTTATTCTTTTTGCAATAGTCTAAAGTCTTTTTTCCAATAGTCTAATTCTTATTCTTTTTGCAATAGTCTAAATGCTTTAGGTTTTTTCATGTTTGGATGATATTGTTGGATTTTTCAGGAAGTTAAATTTATTTCTGTATTTAAAAATATAATTTAAATAATAAAAAATTATGATTTAGTACAGATTTATGTTCTCTTATTTCAGAAAAAAAATATAATTAAACAATATCATTATTTTTTTCCTATTACTTTTAGCTATTTATTTTTCAAAAAAATTGTATGTTAATATTATATTTATATTAAAAAAAACATAAAATATGAGACTAGATGATAAAAATAAATAAATAATAAGTATTTGATTACAAAGCATTAAACAGTTAATGTTTGGTATATTAGATTTTAGATTCATGTTAGATTTTGTATTGTTGAATCTAAAATTATTTAGATTTGATAATGTAAAACCTAGTATACAGAGTTCATTATCTTTAAATCTCTAATCTATCATTAATTTTGTATGATGCTGAAACAAAAATTAAAGTCTTGATTTTACTCACAGGGTCTTATGTTACTATTTTTTACTCACAGGGTCTTATGTTACTATTTAGTTTAATTTATCACTTTTTTATTATTGTTATTATATATATATATATATATATATATATAGCATATATATATATATATATAATTCTAGGATATTATGTTATTATTTATATAATTTTTGTATCATTATCATTATATATATGTTTTTGGATAAATTTTCAAATAGAATTATTAATTGTATTTTTTATTTGGTTATTCAGAATTTGATATATATAAAACTAACTTGCAGTTAGCCTTTTAAATAGAGTTATTTATTGTATTTTCTTTTATTTGATTATTCATCATTTGGCATCGCATATCAATTCAACAATAATGAGAATGTCTACTTGACAACTGCAGATCATATTGTTGTTGAGATGGTTCCTTCGCAAATTCATAATAATAGTTTGCTTCCTTAGAGCAACGTTGTACTCAACGAGAATACAGAGATTTCACAGTTAGATCGAAACGATGCCAACCATACAACTCCTACATTCAACTTATTAAATCTTTACGCCATTAGTCAAGGAGCGATTCTCACCGCTGTCCCTGCCCTCGTTTCTATGAATGCGTGGACGAAGTTTGGAACGTGGAGTCCAATTAATAGATGAAGAAGGTGAATGAAGATATATTTTAATAGATAAAGAAGGTGAATGAAAATATATCTTTGAAATGAAGGTTTTTGGGTTGATATTATTTCTTTGGTTATGTTTAGGATTGGTTAAGAGTTTATCTTTCATAGATGTAATGAAATAGGTTAATGATCCAAAATTTCAAATTAGCATGTGAGAAGGGTGAAAGTTTATCTCCACAAAAAGATTATGTTAAGTGAGTATTTTTCCTTAATTAATGATGATGACTCATAACAATCAATGATTATTATACCTTAACTACTAAATTATAATAGATTTTATAAGGGCATTCAAAAATTTGGATTGAATATTTTTTGATTAAAATAAAACTTCAAATATCTAAGAAAAGTGAAACTTCTCCTCTCTAAGAGTTATTAACAAATCAAGTCAAGTGATATGGTTGTCATTAAATAGTGATGATGAATCATAACAATCAATAATTGCTTGACTTTAATTATTAAATTATAATAGATTTTACAAATGCATCTAAGAATTTGAAAATATTGTTTTTTAATAAATCCAAATTTTAAATAGAATATTTTTTTTAATAAAATTCAAATAATAATTTGAATTAAATATTTTTTTTATTAGAATTCAAATAAAAAAAATCCTTATATGTAACTTGTAAATAAGTTTATAATTTTTCATCATCTTTTTGTTATGATAGATTTTACAGATGCATCTACGAATTTAAATTGGATGTTGTTTTGTAATAAAATCAAATTTTGAATTGGATGTTTTTTTAATAAAATTCAAATAATAATTTGCATTCCATATTTTTTTATTAAAATTCAAATAAAAATAATCGTACGAATTTAAATTAGATGTTGTTTTATAATAAAATCAAATTTTGAATTGGATATTTTTTTAATAAAATTCAAATAATAATTTGAATTCCATATTTTTTTTATTAGAACTCAAATAAAAACAATCGTGGTATGTATGTTGTAAAAAGGTTTATAATTTTTCCTCATCTTTTTTGTTAGTCCTTATTTGATATTATTCTTATGGATTTCTTTAATTATTATTAATTAATTTAAAAAATAATCCATCTATGTATGTTGTAAATAGGTTTATAATTTTTCTTTTTTAGTCCTTAGTCCTTATTTGAGAGTATTGTTATGGATTTTTTAATTATTATTAATTAATTTAAAAATGATAATGTTATATATTTTTTATTAATTTATTTAAAAATTATAATTTTTAAAGTGTATATAAAATTTTAATTTATTTAAAAATATATAAATATGAATTTTCTTCTTTTAATTTTATAAAAAATGTTTTATAATAATTGTATAAAGTATATGGTTAAATATGGGTTTTATATTTTTTAATTACAATAAAAAAATATCTTTTAATAATTGTATATAACATTTTGGTGATCATCATCCAAAAAAATTATGTCTTTTGATGTTTAAATTTTAACCTTATAGATTTTTAAAAAATTTAAGTTTGCGATGGTGGGGTGGGAGAGGTTGATGTCAAGATCCTGTAGTATTGATGAGACTCTGGAATAATGTCATATGGGAGGTCGATATTGTTTTGTATTCCGTGGCATTGAATTGGGCAATATTGTTTTGTATTATAGATCAGATTCTATAGCTATATGCAATTCAATAATCCAATAGAAGTGAACAATATAGATACAAAAAAAACAATATTAATTGTCCTGATTACCAACTTGCCTCAACATGACTCCATAAGGGAAAACTAAGCTTTACTCACTAGCCACTGTCTTTTTGTATAGTTTCAGAAAATCATTTTCCTAGCACCATGTGTGATCGCACAACAAATAATGATTTTCACATCATACTAAGAAACATCCTACCTCACACATATGTTGGATATATTTCATTTCTGTAACACTCCCTTCATTACGACTACAAGTGAGGCAGAAGTGCAATTTTTCTTATTTTTTTTTAGGAAAGAAGGTGATGACGAAAACAGTGTAACCACACCACTCATGATGAATGAAAGAATGTAGTCAAGACAATAGACAACTATGACTCCATGCACTGGCACAAGGGAAACTGGGCTCAACACGCTTAGAAAAACAAAGAGGAATGACTACCCGCACGACGCAAACAGGACCATGTCTACAAGCTAAGGAACAACATCCCCCTCCCGACACAATGACCTTGATGACCAAAGACTAGAACCTTAAGGCGCTCCAAAATCAAACTTACAATGCTCGACAACACTCACCCGAAAGGTACTGACTTCGGCCAAGTTATCATTCACCGCTATCCAATAGGGCATGCCATGATCCCCTCATCAGGAATCATGTCGTCCCCAGATGATAGATGCGTTAATAAACTTGGCACAACAATCCTAACGGGACCAAGGATTCAAGAAAATCCATCACGCTAGGAGACTGAATAGTTGACACAAGACTACACCCGCCCCCAAGCAATGGGTCAGCAAGACGTGACATGATGTCAACAATAGACCGCAAGCCATTACATGACTTTGCCAAACACCCAAACCATTAATCAAGTCTAAATTAGTTGATATACGCCAATCTAATTTAACATTAGTGACAATCTAAATTGGCAATCCTAAATTAATCACTAAATACCATCTAACTTAGAAATTAACCTCATAAACAATCATTAACGGTATCAATGTACAATCTGCAATGATCATGCTTGTTAGCGACATTAATTTATAATTTTTCATTAGGGTACCATCTAATTTAACATTAAATGTGTATCAAAGGAGCAAGTCTAAATCATAATTTGGTCATCAATGTACCATCAAATTTAAACTTAAATCAATGTTAAAACTAAAGGACAAGCCTAGTCTAAAATTAGTTAAAGGTTTGTCTAATAAATTTAATGGTTGTATATTCAAATGAAGAGGTTGTCTAAAAATGCTAATCATTTTCTGTATAAAGTAAATATAATTTACCATTGCTACAAACTACTGTGTACATTATACATGGGTTGTCAATTAAAACTAGAAAGTGTGTAGATTGACATGTCACCGGGCAATCTAAATAAAACACGACCATAATTAAAATGCGGTTTAATCAATTTATTCATGGGATGTCAATAAAAATGAGATGTGAGTAGGTGGATCGGTCTCCTGGCAATCTGAATAAATTATGACCTGAACATAATGCTTTTTAATTGATTATACAATGGTTGTCAATAAATAACAAAACGTTAAGTACAGGCGAGAGTTAATACCATTAAACTCGGGAATATCTAGATGACAACGAAATCCAAGCAGGCCATTATTAGATGAAAATGCACTCCTAGATAGGGAAATAGTGGAGACTAAAGGTAAGTCTGAACAAAGTGCATTCCAAGGGGAAAATTGTTAGGTACACACACAATGAAGGTTGTCTTAAAGGAAAAAAATGTGGTACCATACACAGAACAAAAAGGAACTATATAATTTCTTTACATTATTCACCACATGATTGCATTTGCCAGTAATAGAATGGAACTAAATAAACAAAGGGTTGTATTTTCCAGAAAATATATTCACGTTGCCATTAAAGCAGGTTGTTGTACATTAAAGAAATATATATTCGCATTGCCACACATATAATTCGTAATTGCCATTAATTAAAATCACATTGCCATTAAATGAAGTCATGGTACATCATTCACCACACAATGGAAATGTAAAATCGTTGGTCTAAACAGTCGAAATGTGTTGATAAGTTAAAACAGGTTGGGGCAAATTCACGAGGCAACAAATGTATCAGATATGGATCTTTGTAAAGGAAATTGCAAGTGATACACCCATGCAACGATTTCAGTATTAAAGATGGAAAACGCCCAGTAAATACAACGAATGCAGACCTAAGAAGTTGGAAAATCACTAGTGATACACCCATCCATGAAAGCGCAATCACAAAAAACACAGAACAATCAAATCGTGGTAATAATGCAGTCTTAAAATGGCATCACCATAGTATTATGTCTATTAATGGAAATGTGATCAGGAAAATTAAATGCAGACACATTAAATACCATTTCTTTTCACTTAACTGGGAATCAACAAAAACACAGGCACATTATAGATATTCTGATTTCAATCAATGAGCATCTCCCTACCAAAAAACATCTTCAATGAATTTAAATGCATAGAAAAATATAAAAACCGCAGCCCCAACAAATGTAAGGGCTATCAATAGGAGGAAAAACACAGGCTAAACTCGTTCTCAATTAATTTAAAGTGTGGAGGTAAATCAAAGGAAACTAAGATGAACAAGGAATAGAGTAATGAATCGCCAAAACGTGCAATGACCATTAGTCAACCAAAAACAATCAACATGGGCATACGTCTGGGCAGAAAAATCATTTGCTCATCATCCATGCACATAAAAGCAGGGCATTTGGATCCATAGGTATATTAACACCGAGTTGATGACCGTAGATACGACTTGTGGCTGACTGCTCATGCGTGGACTGATGAGCTAGGGACGAAGGCAAAAATAAACCGTTAATCATCACAAATCAATAAACCATAGGACGATCTAGACAGGAAGGGATTGAATCCAAGGGAATCAATCAACGACGAGCTTACATCTATGGGGGGATTCAGTTATCAACTAAAATCTAAGAGCATCATTTTGTTTACTCAAAGAACATACAGAACTAAAATCGTAAGTATTCTAATAATGTATCATGCAAAATTAAATGAAGCGTACTGTAGCCCAAGTCATCTTCTCTGATTTGTTGTCCTGCAAGCTCCGTACAGCTCACTCTTTCCAACCGATGAGACTTCACCGGTACCTCCCAACAAACGCTAGGGGTACTCTTCTTCCTCCTTATCCCCCCGAGCTGCAAAGGGGCAACGAAAACTAAAACATAGAGTAGCTATCTCCCATCTCACCTTGCCAAGCCAAGATACCTCTCCTCATCGAGCTGGGTATCCCAACTCCCACAAGCTAAGTCAGTCAAGTATAAAATTTTGCAGCGTAACGTTACGCATAACAGAAGAGATCCATCATCATTCTCCTCCCTCAATTATATAGAGTTTCTAAGTCATTTACTTTCCCTAATTCCCATTTAATTTATTTTTAATAATTTAATTCATAATAATCCTCCCCATACATGTGTCACCCATCCCCTTCATTGCACCATAAATTAATTTCCTTGATTAATTAATTACCCCTATTCCCCTCACCCACCTAAAATCATTCCTAGAATCGCTCCTAGGTGTCCCCATATTCCCTTACAAGTTTTAATGACTTCCCCCTTACTAATTTACTAGTTGAGTTTAATTTATAAATTTCTTAAATGCTAGATACCTTACTAAGTTAGACTTTCTGTTTTTTCCTTGTGTTTCCCCTTTCATTTTATGTTTCCGTCTTTTTCCTAGTTTCCTAATTCCTTTAAATTTCCTCTTTCTCTTTTTATTTAAAACCCAAATTGGGAGGTCTAGAAAATCAACTTTTTCCCTTTTTCCTTTTTCATTAATAAATTTTAAATTAACATATGAGACAAAACAATTATTTCCCCTTTTCCCCCTTTTTTAAATTTTATCCCCCAAATGTTTTTTTTTATATATAAATTAATGAATTGCTTACCCCTTTCTTGTGACATGGTTAATGATGATTATAATTATTTTTTTTTTTTTTTTATTTTATTGTTATATAAATACATATTTTTTTTTTTATCACAAGTATCTCTTAGACCTAGACTTTAATTTCCTAGGTTGCGTGACATTTTATTAGGGAATTTGTTTTAAATATTTATCATCACAGTATTCATTCTAAGTGTTTCAAGATTAATCCGTAGGTGCGGACACTAATCGATCTCCCTAGATCCACCTGGATCTAGAACAAAACAGGACAAAATAATACACTTTCCCTAGATCTAGATTATTGAATGAACCGAGAAATGAGAATCATGGACATACCTTATGAACACTTTCCTTAGATCTCTGTTGTTCCAAGCTTCGCTCCAACACTCTCGTCCCGTCCAGATCACAACAGAACGAACCAGTCGAAGTAAAGGCAGATTAATATATTCAATAACTAGTCTATACATATGATCAAGGAATTATGTAATAAAGTGACATCATCTTTATGGGAAAGGGACATATTGCTGTATTGAATTAATTGAAAGTGAAACTTACAACTTGACCCTTGATGTCATAGGTCTCCTTTCGATGGCTCCTAACTCTGACACACACACTTGCTCATGGATGAAGAAAATCAACCACTTGTGATGACCTTACTGTTGTCTCTTGCTACTGTAGCATCAGTCCTCCATACAGTCTTGCACTAATTCTATAATCAATCTCTAGCTAACTTGCTTCTTGTTTGCTTAACCCTTTCCATGAGCAATCTCCTCAATGTATAGGAGAAGATAGATTAGTTACTTAGATATGGAATGATCCCAAGATATCTGGAATGCTAGCACCTGAATAACCATTCAAAATCCAACTCACCCTTCTAGAAGATTCCCTTCTAGAAGGTTCGAGATTTTTATCTTTTTCCCCTTTAAGAACATGTTCGCACCCTAACAATGAGTACAGTGTGAAAAGTTCGCACCCCAGCTTAATGTAGCCTGCGAGAATCAGGCATTCTCGCAGGTGAATATATAAATAGCCCGCGAACATCCTTCAAAAGTGTGAGTTCTGGAAGAAGACAACTGTAAATTTTCTCAGGAAAGTGTTCCTAGTAANCGAGATTTTTATCTTTTTCCCCTTTAAGAACATGTTCGCACCCTAACAATGAGTATAGTGCGAGAAGTTTTCACCCCAGCTTAAGGTAGCCTGCGAGAATCAAGCATTCTCGCAGGTGAATATATAAGTAGCCTGCGAACATCCTTCAAAAGTGTGAGTTCTGGAAGAAGACAACTGTAACTTTTCTCAGGAAAGTGTCCTTAGTAAAGAGCTTGATTTTCCATCATCATAACATCATCATGACATCATCATAATGACCAAAATCGCGGATAACAGAATGCCCCCCAAAGTCTGAGAGTGGAATTGGTGACAGTTGATGGACTTTGTAAGCTGCATGTGTGTGTCAAGAACCAAGAGCACATCTAATCAGAAACCTGCAAACACCCAAGCATTAGAAGAATATTATGTATACCAATTCCCTAGGTAGGCATTCCCATACTCAGATCATATACTGATGACATCATAAACAAGGGTCATGGCCACCAATCACACACAGTGGATCCATGCAGTCATAATATAGCACAGCCACCTGAATACACTGTGGATCTGCGCAACAAATTCTTAATCAAGACGACATAGCCATGAAACATACATAGTGGATCTATGTGTCACAAATTATACACACTCCATCGCAACCTAGATCATAGAGTCAATATCCAGGGTCTTCAATCTCATTGCCCAAAGTACGAATCTAACCATGCGATTACATGTGTCGAAGTCGAACATGGTAGAAACCACTTGATTACCGGTCATTGATGTAATCGTTAACAAGCGCGAGGGAAATCACCATTAATGTCAATGACTCCCAAGGTACTAAAGTACAATCCATCGACTGTGAATAAATGAGCTGATGTCGAACACTCGACAGAATCTTTCGATCAGGGGTCAGTGATATAAACCCACTGTCGAAAGCGAGAAACTTGCCATTGAGGCATGCAAGCTCCAAGGTAATGAATAATTTCTAAGTCTTGATTATGGTTAATGTGTTGAAGTCGACGGAATAAGACTTGTCACAGGAGGGCCTTGATGTATCCCCCATCAGTGACACGAAATGAGTAACAGAGTTTGAAAGTGGAACAAAGTATGTGACAATTGGACTTTGGACACAGGGAAGGCCGACACGGAATGAATGGATAACTGCATATGGATGACTCAAAATAGAGGTTTCAGATGGACAGCTCTTGAACATATGAATGACACGACCAA
>SNQJ01S0073013.1:69648-87062 GCA_010110895.2 Picea sitchensis | reverse complement strand
TCAATATATAGGAGAAGATAGATTAGTTACTTAGATAGGGAATGATCCCAAGATATCTGGAATGCCAGCACCTGAATAACCATTCGAAAGCCAACTCACCCTTCTAGAAGATTCCATTCTAGAAGGTTCGAGATTTTTATCTTTTTCCCCTTTAAGAACATGTTCGCACCCTAAAAATGAGTACAGTGTGAGAAGTTCTCACTCGAGCTTAATGTAGCCTGCGAGAATCAGGCATTCTCGAAGGTGAATATATAAGTAGCCTGCGAACATCCTTCAAAAGTGTGAGTTCTGGAAGAAGACAACTGTAACTTTTCTCAGGAAAGTGTCCTTAGTAAAGAGCTTGATTTTCCATCATCATAACATCATCATGACATCATCATAATGACCAAAATCGCGGATAACACTAAGGCCATATAGGTTTATTCATTTATTATTTAAAATGGAGACATGTCCTTCAAGACACACTAGGTTCTCTAAGGGTGCCACTCGCCCCATTATGTTTCCCTTGCACGATGTGCCCTTCAGGACGCACTACGTTCTCCAAGGGTGCCACTCGCCTCTTTCAATTTTTCTTCTGCGACGTTCCCTTCAGGACGCACTATGTGCTCTAAGGATTCCACTCGCCTCCTTACTGACTTGGTCAATACTCTTCCAGGTGATCTTGTGGGACTAAGGGCCTCTAAGGAATAAGGCCCCTTCCTTATTGTGTGCCCCTTAGAATCATCGTCAGTGACTGTCGCAGTCTTCCCTCACGGTATCGTGGGTATTTTCAAACTAGGTAGTCATTAACCTATAGTTCAATCCATGGAGGGAGTGCTAGTAGGCTATGGCAGGGCTTTTATCAACACCTCTCCCTCAACCTCTCTGGTAGTCGTGCATGACCCCTCTACTCCACATGTGAGTCTGGTCGGCAAGCTATCGTCAACCTGCATCATCAACAAATCATGTCAGAAATATATCCATAATCATATCATCTAATCAGATGCAGAAATATCACATATACAACAATCAAACCACAATAGTCCACTCCCTGAATCGATCCAGATTCTAAGGGGTTCCATCGATGCCTCTGCATCCTCGAGGTCCAAAATCTTGCACACTCAATAAAACCGAGTCAATTGCACCTGTCTATGTCAATGCAATAAAACAACACATCAACCCATAATGCCTCATAATCAAAATCAAAATCTTAATAGTATAATAATCTAGATCACTTGCAAGCAAGTGTCCTCAAAGAATAAGTTCTCTCAGTGCACGGAAGAGATGGATGTTACATACACCCCCTCTTGGTCTAAAATTCGTCCTGAAGTTTCACAATATATAAGTGCTGAAATAATGTGTATCACAATGTCATAAGTCTATCTATCAAACAAAAATGGAAACTGTTGGCGCATATCATATGCATCCTCCCAGGTCGCTGATAGTTGTTCTACTAGACCTTGCCCTGACCTATTGTTCGACGTCGTAGCTGTCGAATGTGATGATCCAAGATGTGGATCGACTCAGCCGTGAGATCCCCCTTGTCCGATACCTGGAAGGAAATCATGTGAATAACATGTGTAGGATCACTAATATAATGTCTCAAAATAGATACGTGAAAAACATTGTGCATACACCTCAAAGAATCAGACAAGACTAGTCGATAGGCCATGAGCCCCTTCCCCTCCACAATCTCGAAAGGTCCCATGAACCTAGGAGAGAGTTTAACTCCCCTTCCAAACTTGATCAAACTCTTATGCGGTTTTACCCACAGGAATACTTGATCACCAACCTCATAACTATGGTTGACACGGTGTGCATCAACATAACTCTTATGTCGATCCTGCTCTTTTCTAATCCTTTATCTTATAGTTTGCATTTTATCTTCCATTTCTTGGATCACTTCTGGTCCCACCAAGACCCTATCCTCAAGCTGATCCCAACTCAAAGGTGTCCAACACGGTCGCCCTTAAAGAAACTCGAAAAGCGCCATATTAATGGTTCTTTGGTAACTACTGTTATAAGCAAATTCCACCAGTGGCAATAATTCTTCCCAACGCTTTTGTTGGTCCATCACGCACATGCGCACCATGTCCTCCAAGGTATGGTTCATTCATTTGGTCTGCTTGTCAGTCTTTGGGTGATACGTAGTACTGAAGTTAAGTTGGATTCCTAAGGGATCTTGGAAACTCGTCCAAAATCGTCTAGTAAACATTGATCCTCGATCAGATATAATCCTCTTAGGCATGCCATGCAGTCTCACAATCTCATTGATGAAAACTCTAGCTATGTCAGGTGCCTAATATGTCATACGCACAGATATAAAGTGAACACTCTTTATCAGAGTGTCTACTACTATGAAAATTGAGTCGTGTCTCTTTGTCGTCAGTGGCAATCCAACAATAAAATCCATCAAAATAACCTCCCATTTTGATTCTGGAATAGCGTGTGGATGTAGTAATCTTGTTGCATGTCTATGTTAAGCCTTTACCTCCAGACATTCTAGACATCTGGCCACATAGTTGACTATGTCTGCCTTCATTTTTTTCCATAAGAATAAGGGTTTAAGGTCCACCCTCATCTTCGTGACTCCCGGGTGAGCCTTGTATGCTTATCTATGAGTCACGTTTAGGATCAGGCTCCTCAACACGTCGTTCGGTGGTACATAAATCCTATTTTTAAAACTCAATAATACATCGTCGTCAACTGTAAATCCTTCAAATATTGGTATCATCGTTGTGTTTTGTCCAATAAAATCCTCTACCTCTTTGTACCAGTCATCGTCATTCTATAAAGTTAGAATCTTTTCACGTAGATTCATTTGAAGAGGCAACACTAGAAAGATGTGTGGTCTCTGACTCAATGCATCTGCCACTTGGTTCACTGTTCCTTTTATGTATGTAATTTTGAAGTCGTACTCACTAAGAAATTATGACCAACGTCGTTGTCGCGCGTCTAGGTTTCTTTGCATAAAGATGTGTTGTAGTCCACAGTGGTCCATCCTTGGTTCAAATTTTCGTCCAACTAGGTAGTGTCTCTAAACCTTCAAGGCATAAAAAATGGCTCACAACTCCAAATCATGTGTCACATATTTCTCCTCATGCCTTATCAGTTTCCTCGATATGTAAGCGATCACTCGACTGTCTTGCATCAAGACTTTTACTAAGCCTTCCTTGGATGCGTCAGTGCATACCAAGAAGTCTGCGTCCATGTTAGTGACCTTTAGTATCGGTGTTGTTGTCAAAAGCTACTTGAGCCTCTGAAATTCTTTCGTACATTTCTTGGTCCAAACAAACTTCTTGTTCTTCTTCTACAATTCCATGATCGGATTTGCTATCTTCAAAAATCCCTCGACGAATCGTTGATAGTATATTTCTAAAACCATGAAGCTACACACTTCTAGGACATTCATCCGTGTAGGCCATTCCATAATAGCCTCTACCTTTTTTGGGTCCATGACGATACCTTCATTGGAGATGACATGCCCTAAGTAGTGAATCCTCGATTGATAGAACAAGCATTTGGATAACTTCCCATACAATTTATGATCTCGTGGACACTATAGTACCATGATAAAGTGCTCGACATGCTCCTTTGTCGTCCGAGAGTAAATCAAAATATCGTCAATGAATACTTCGACGAACTTTTCGAAGTACTCGTGGAACAACCCATTCATCAAACTCATAAATACCCCTGGGGAATTTTTCAGTCCAAATGGTAAAACAATAAACTCGTAATCACCAAACCTCATCTTAAAGGTGGTCTTAGGGATATCATCCTCCTTGATCCGTAACTGGTGATACCCTGATCACAAATAGATCTTTGAGAACATCGTCGCACCCTTACTTTCATCGAATAGATCATCAATTCTCGGCAACGGATACTGATTCTTGATTGTTGCCTTGTTCAATTGACGGTATTCAATGCAAAGCCTCCACGACCCATCCTTATTTTGGATAAAAATAATAGGTGCACCCCATGGTGACACACTTGGACGTATCAGTCCCATGTCCAACAATTCTTTCAGCTGCATTCTCAAATCCTATAACTCTGGGGTCGACATCCGATAAGGAATTCTAGATATGGGTTCAATCCCCGGTTTTAGGTCTCTAGTAAACTTCAAGTACCTCTCTGGCAGCATCCCAGGTAACTCCTCCAGAAATATGTATGCAAACTCTCTCACCAATAGAAGTTTTTCCAGACCTTCCGCTACGCCCTTCTTGTTTAATGAAAGGATCGCATAAATCTTACATCCCTTGTGCATGCTCTTCCGTAGCTACAAGGAAGAGATGAACCTTAGGGAAACTCCCTAGTTCTGACCTACAATCACGCATCTCTGTCCCTCGTCATTGACCAAGCTCAATTGTTTCGTCTTACAGTTTAGTATTGCCTCATGTGATTCCAACCAGTCCATATCAATCACGATGTCATAAGATCCTAATATTGTGACATACAGGTTGACCCTGGTGACAAACTCTCTCAAGTTAAGGGTACAACCCGTAACCTTTCCTCCAACATTCGGTTTGGCTCCTGAAGCCATATCTACGAAGCTAAACTTGTCCTGTTTGACACCCTCTACCTTAATCCTTTTTAGCACTACACCAGAAATGAAAGTCTTGGTAGCACCAGGATCTATAAAAATACTAAGGGTCTAGTCAATGACAATACCTGACATATAGAGCACAATCGACTGGTGCTCTGCCTGGTAGTTATTCTTCGCTGCATGAATCTGATGGGCCTTTCCCATATCTCCCATGGTAGTGGGTCCGACTGATCCATATTCTCTAGTCTTGTACACAGGGCAACTGCATTGGTAGTGTGGCTTCCCACATGTCCAACACCCCTTATTCGGTCCAGTACTCCTGGTACTCAAAATAGAAGATGACAACCCACCGGCTTGGAATCCTGGATTGTTCTATTGAACAGGCCTAAACTGTTGCTGCTACAGTCGACGTTGCTGTTGATGTTGTGGTCCGATAAGGTGTCCACTGCTGAGGTATCGATCGTCAAGGTGTAGTGAAATTGGATCCTCTCTGGAATCCACGATATCCTGGCATATGTCTGGATGGAGTCTGATGTTGTTGCCCACTAGATGACACCTTCCCTGCTAGTCTCACAGGATTCCTGCTCTGACCCCCGCTGATAAGCTCCTCCTCTGCTATGAGGGCCTTCTGGATGGAATCATGCGTGGTCTCAGACATCAGAATCCTGTCCTTTTCACGAATTTTTCCATTAAGGTTGAACACGAACCTATTGACCTTAAGTTTCTTAGTATTAAGATGCAGAGCATACCAAATAAGCTACATAAAATGGGCCTCGTACTCGGGCACCATACGACTGCCCTATTGTAAGGCTTTGAACTCATTGAGTTGACACTCAATTAATTCTTCTGATAGGTATATCTCTCGGAACCGTTCCTCGAACAATTCCCATGACACATATTTGAGGACCATGTTTAGTTGTGGTAGGAGAATTTTCCACCATAAAATAGCACTCCCCTTCAGTTGAAATACCGCCATTTGAAATTTTAGGTCAGAGGTATAGTGAAGAAGTGAAAAGCACATCTCCATATTCTCCAACCATGCCTTGGTGGCTAACCCATCCGAGGCACCAAAGAACTTGGGAAATTTGACTTTCTCGAGTTCGCGGTGAATGCAACTAGTATTGACTAGAGCATGTGATAGACCCTTAGGGGGTGCCAACCACCTGGCTTCATCTCTGTCCAAATGGTTGATCGGTGACTCATACATGCATTGAAAAGATCTCATCAGTCCAACCACATCACCCACTGCTATCTTCTCCTTCCTGAAAACATGTTCATCTCTCTGGGGGTTAGAACCCTCTGGCGTGGATGCTACTGGAGGCGTCGTTCCTCCTCCCCTAGCACCCCATTGTCTACCTCCGTGGCATCATTTAACCATGATTACCTGTACGAATACAAGTCAACTTAATTAGAAACATTATAATCAAATCATATCAATGAAATCCATAGTGATCCCAAGTCACGGGTTGAACCCACTCTAATACCATATGTAACGCTCCCTTCATTACGACTACAAGTGAGGCAGAAGTGCAATTTTTTTTTTTTTTTTTTTAGGAAAGAAGGTGATGACGACAAAAGTTTAACCACACCACTGACGATGAATGCAAGCATGCAGTCCAAGCAACAGGAAACTATGAATCCACACACTAGCACAAGGGAAACTGGGTGCAACATGCGTAGAACAAAAAAGAGAAATGAGTACCCGCTCGACGCAAAGAAAACCACACCTACAATCTAAGGAACAACATCCCCCTCCCAACACAACAACCTTGATGACCACATACTAGAACCTCAAGGAACGTCAAAAGAAAACTTACAACGCTCGACAACACTGACCCGGAAGGTACCGACTCTGACCAAGTTATGATTCGTCGCTATCAAATAGGGGGTGCCATGATCCCCTCATCAGGAATCATGTCGTCCCCAGATGATAGACGTGTCAATAACCTTGGCATAACAATCCTAACAGGACCAAGGATTCAAGAAAATCCATCACGCTAGGAGACTAAATAGTTGACACAAGACTATACCCCCCCCAAGCAACAGGTCAACAAGACGAGACATGACATCAACAAGAGAGTGCAAGCCATTACATGACTTCTCCAAACACCCAAACCATTAATCAACTCTAAATTTGTCAATATACGCCAATCTAATTTAACATTAGTGACAATCTAAATTGGCAATCCTAAATTAATCACTAAATACCATCTAACTTAGCAATTAACCTCATAAACAATCATTAACAGTATCAATGTACAAGCCACAATGATCACGCTTATTAGCGACATTAATTTATAATTTTTCATTAGGGTACCATCTAATTTAACATTAAATGCATATCAAAGGAGCAAGTCTAAATCATAATTTGGTCATCAATGTACCATCAAATTTAACCTTAAATTCAAATCAAATTTAGCAAGATTAATTAAGTCAATACTAACACTATAACCATAGTTACATTCTAATTTGACAAGTCAATTTAATCAATGTTAAAACTAAAGGACAAGACTAGTCTAAAATTAGTTAAAGGGATGTCTAATCAATTTAAAGGTTGTCTATTCAAATGAAGAGGTTGTCTAAAAATGCTAATCATTTGTTGTATAAAGTAAATATAATTTACCATTGTTGCAAACTACTATGTACATTATACATGGGATGTCAATTAAAAACAGAAAGCATGTAGATTGAAAAGTCACTAGGCAATCTAAATAAAGCATCAACATAATTAAAATGCATTTTAATCAATTCATACATGGGTTGTCAATAAAAATGTGATGCGGGTAGCTTGACCGGTCTCTTGGCGATCTGAATAATTTATGACAAAACGTTAAGCATAGACGAGCATTAATACCATTAAACTCAGGAATATGCAAATGAAAATGCAATCCAGGCAGGCCATTATTAGAGGAAAATGCACTCCTAGATAGGGTAACAACGCAGACTAAAGGTAAGTTCAAACAAAGTGAATTCCAAGGGGAAAATTGCCAGGTACACAGGAAACGAAGGTTGTCTTAAGG
Source organism: Picea sitchensis (assembly GCA_010110895.2). NCBI lineage: Eukaryota > Viridiplantae > Streptophyta > Pinopsida > Pinales > Pinaceae > Picea > Picea sitchensis. The sequence goes on along the minus strand of SNQJ01S0073013.1, from coordinate 79,520 downwards.
GAGAAAATCATGGTACCATACACACAGCAGAAAAGAACTATATAATCATTGTACATTATTCACCACATGATCACATTTGGGAGTAATCGAGTGGAACTAAATAAACACAGGGTCACATTTTCCAGAAAATACATTTGCGTTGCCATTAAAGCAGGTCGTTGTAGATTAAGGAAATATATACTCACATTTCCATCACATATAATTCATAATTTCCAGTAATTAAAATTGCATTTCCATTAAATGAAGTCATGGTGCATTATTCACAATAGAATGGAAATGTAAAATTGTTGGTCTACACAGTCGAAATGCACTGATAAGTTAAAATAGTCTGGGGAAAATTCGCCAGGAAGCAAAGGTATCAGATATGCATCTTTGTAAAGGAAATCACAAGTGATACATCGAGGCAACAATTTCAGTCTTAAAGATGGAAAACACCCAATAAATACAATGAATGCAGACCTAAGAAGTTGGCAAATCCTCAGTGATACACACAGCCATGAAAACGCAATCAGGAAAAAGGCAGAGCAATCAAATCATGAGAATAATGCAGTCTTAAAATGACATCGCCAGAGTATTACGTCTATCAATGGAAACACGATTAGGAAAAAAAAAATGCAGACACATTGAATACCATTTATTTTCACTTAACTGGGAATCAGCAAAAACACAGGCACATTATAGATATTCTAATTTCACTCAATGAACATCTCGCTGTCAAAAAATGTCTTCAGTGAATTTAAGTGCATAGAAAAATATAAAATCCCCAGCCCCAACAAATTTAAGGGTTGTCAACAATAGGACAAACATAGGATACACTCGTTCTCAATTAAATTAAAGTGTGGAGTTAAATCATAGGAAACAAAGATGAACAAGGCATAGGGTAATCATTCTCCAGAAGGCATAATGACCATCAGTCAACCAAGAACAATAAACATGGGAAGAAACATCCTTTGCTCATCATCCACGCACAGAAAAATAGGGCATTTGGATCCATAGGTATATTAACACCGAGGTGATGACCGTAGATCTAGATCCTGACCAACTGCTCAGATGTGGACTGATGATATAGGGATGAAGGAAACAATAAACCGCAAATCATCACAAATAAATAAACCACAGGACTGTCTAGACAGGAAGGGATCAAAGCTAAGGGAATCAATCAACGATGAGCTTACAGCTATGGGGGAATTCAGTTACCAACTATACACTAAGACCATCATTTTCTTTACCCAAACACAATAAAGAACTAAAAGCGTAAGTATTTTAATAATCTATCATGAAAAATTAAAGGAAGTGTATCGTAGCCCATGTCGCCGACTCTGATTTGTTGTCTCCTAGGCTACGTGCAACTCCCACTTGCTGACCGATGAGACTTCACTAGTACCTCCCAACCAATGCTCGGGGTACTCTTCTTCCCCCTTAGCCCCCCGAGTCACAAAGGGGCCACGCACAAATAGAGAGTAGCTAGCTCCCATCTCGCCTCTCAAGGCCAAGCTACCACTCCTCATCAAGCTGGCTATCCCAACTCCCACAAGCTAAGTGAGTCAAGTATAAAATTCGGCAGCGTAACGTTACGCATAACAGAGGAGATCCATCATCCTTCTCCTCCCTCCATTATATAGAGTTTCTAAGTCATTTAGTCTCCCTAATTCCCATTTATTTTATTTTTAATTATTTAATTCATAATAATTCATCCCGTACATGTGTCACCCACCCCCTTCATTGCACCATAAATTAATTTTCTTAATTAATTAATTACCCCTATTCCCCTCACCTACCTAAAATCATTCCTAGAATCACTCCTAGGTGTCCCCATATTCCCTTACAAGTTTTAAGGACTTCCCCCTTACTAATTTACTATTTGAGTTAAATTTAGAAAGTTCTTATATTCTAGATACCTTACTAACTTAGATTTTTTGCTTTTTCCTTGGGTTTCCCCTTTCTTTTTATGTTTCCCACTTTTTCCTAGTTTCCTAATTCCTTTAAATTTTCTTCTTTCCCTTTTCATTTAAAACCCAAATTGGTAGGTGTAGAAAATTAACATTTTCCTTTTTTCCTTTTTAATTAATAAATTTTAAATTAACATATGAGGCAAAATAATTATTTCCCCCTTTCCCCCTTTTTTAAATTGTATCCCCCAAAAGTTTTTTTTTTTTTTAATTAATTAATTGATTAAACCTCTTTCTCTTCACACGGTTAATGATGATTATCATTATCACCATTATTTTTTTTTATTGTTATATAAATACATATTTTTATTTTTATCAAAAGTATCTCTTAGACCTAGACTTTAATTTCCTAGGGTGGGCAACATTTTATTAGGGAATTTGTTTTAAATCTTTCTCATCACAATATTCATTCTAAGGCCGTATAGGTTTATTCATTTATTTTTTAGAAACGTGACGTGCCCTTCAGGACGCACTGGGTTCTCCAAGGGTGCCACTCGCCCCATTCTGTTTCCCTTTCACGACATGCCCTTCAGGATGTACTACGTGCTCCAAGGGTGCGACTCGCCTCTTCCCATTTTTCTTGTGCGATGTGCCCTTCAGGATGCTCTACATTTTCCAAGGGTGCCACTCGCCTCTTGACTGACTTGGTAGAAATAAAAAAAACCTGGAGTCAATACTCCTCCATAAGGCCCCTGCCTTATTATGTTCCCCTTATAATCATCATGAGTGACTATTGCAGTCTTCCCTCATGACATCATGGGTCTTCTCGAACTAGGTAGTCATTAAACTACAGTTCGAGCCACGACAGGAGTGCTAGTAGGCTATGTCAGGGTTGTTTTCCACACCTCTCCCTCAACCTCTTTGGTAGTCGTGTGTGACCCCTCTACTCCACATGTGAGTCTAGTCAGAAAACTATCGTCAGCCTGCATCATCAACAAATCATGTCAGAAATATATCCATAATCATATCATCTAATCAAATGAAAAAATATCATATATATAACAATAAAACCCTAATAGTCCACTCCCCGACTCAATCCGGAGTCCAAGGGGTTCCATCGATGCCTCTGCATCCTCGAGGTCTAAAATCCTGCACACTCAATAAAACCGAACCAATAGCACCTATCTATGTCAATGCAGCAAAACAACATGTCATCAACCCATAACGCCTCATAATAAAAATTAAATGCTTAATAGTATAATAATCCGGATCACTTGCAACCAAGTATCCTCAAAGAATAAGTTCGTTCAGTGCACGCAAGAGTGAGATGTTAAAATTTCTCAGTTCCTACTACTTTTCCATCAATTTCCCTCCTTGGGAAATTCATAGATTTACAAATCATTTATTTTTAGGGGCTTCCATTGACAAAACACAACTTCTGACACTTGTAAAAATCATCTCTAAGTTAACTCAAACATGTTCCCCACTGATGGAGTCATAGTCAACTATTTTTAAACTAGTTGTCCCACCTATTTCCAACATTTAATTTATTAAAATATCTGTCTCATACATTTTTCCATCAGAAAAGGGCAATTGACAAGTCAAACTCTTGCTCAATAGTCACAAAAATAATAATTACATGTCTTCATAATTTCAAATATTAATTTCCATAAATGAAAAATTATTTTCAAAAGAATGAAATTAATTTTATTTTTTTTTAATATTTTAGGATGTCACATCCTCCCCCCCTTATGTATAAGAATGTCCTAGTGATAGTATTTCCCTCAATTCATCACTTGGAGCAGAGTTGGATAAGATCTCATCATTTCATATATCAACTCCCAACTAGCCTCCTCAGGGATAAAGTGTTTCCATTGCACTTTTACCTGGGCGATGGCTCTCTTCTGAAGTACTATTTCTTTCCTATCCAGAATGCATAGAGGTTCCACTTGGAACTCACATTCTAGTTCCAACTTCCCCATGTTCCAATCAATGATATGAGTAGGATCATGAATATATCTTTTTAATACTGAAAAATGAAAAACATTATGAACTTTTAAATTTGAAGGGAATGTTAGTTGGTATGCCACTAGTACAAAACCTTAGCGCTAACTTGGAACAAATCCCTAGTTTTAATGATCTCCTTATTTATTTTACTTTAAGGTATATATGTTCTCCAACGTTAAATCCATGATGTCTCCTTTTAATATCTGCATAGCCTTTCTATCAATCTTGCACGACCTTTAAATTTTGTTGTACCTTTTTAACCATCTATTCCATTTCTTGGAGCATTTTTGGTCCAACCATCATTCTGTCAACCAGATTATCCCAATTGATCAAGGTTGTACATTTTATTCCATATAACACTTCAAAGGGACTCATTTTTCCTTATGATTGATATCTATTATTGTAAGCGAATTCCACTAAGTGTAAATATTCTTCCCACTTAGTTGGTTTTTCTCTTACATACATTTGTAACATATCTTCGATAATATAATTTGTACATTCTATTTTCCCATATGTTTACAAATGGTAACTTGTGCTGAGATTCAAGTTAGTACCCAAACCGACAAACAATTATTTCAACAAATTTGAGGTAAATTTAACATCTCTATCTGAAATCACCATTTCAGGAACCCCATCCAATCTAAATATTTATTTCATGAAAATTTCAATGATATTAATTACTTTGTAAGTAGATTTCACAGGTATGAAGTGTGCAAACTTCTTGAACTTATCAATTACAACCATGATTCAGTTATTTTGTCTTTGAGTCTTAGGAGAATTTGTAATGAATCCCATTAAAATAATTTCCCATTTCCATTCTGGTATAGGTAGAGGTTGTGAGAGACCTTCCAAATGTTGTTGTTCAACTTTCACATGTTCACAATCTAAGCACTTAGATAAATATTTAGTTGTTTCATATTTCATATTAGGCCAATAAAACTATTTTATTAGTGTTGTTATCATTTTCTGATATCCTGGATGACCAACATAGGGATTTTTTTCAGCTCATTCCATATCATCATCTTCAATTCACTAAAATTAGGTATACACAACCTATTTTTGAACCTTAATAGTCCAGTCTTGTCGATACTAAAATATGTACTGTTCAAATTTCCTTCATTTTTCTGCACCTGATATGTTGTTTTGATGTATTCTACATCATTTATGCATGCAGATTTAATTTTTCCTCAATACCACTTTCTATTTTGTTGATAATTACCTCCTATAATTCCTTACTTCTCTGACTTAGTGCATCTGGGACACTATTTTCCTTTCCTTGGATGTGTTGTACCTCAAAATCAAACTCACTTAGAAAGGATAACCACCTTTTATGTTGTGCATTGACGTCTTGTTGACTGAACAAGTGTTTCACACCGCTATTACCTATTAGTAATAGAAATTTTCTTCCCATTAAATAATACTCCCACATTTTTAATTCATGAATTACAGTTACTAATTCCAGGTCATGAGCTACGTAGTTTATTTCATGTTCTTTTAATTTGTAAGATTTGTAACAAATCAAATGTCCATCCTATGTCAGTACTCCACCTAATCCTTCTTTACTTGCATCCACACAAACTGTAAAATATTTATAAGGGTCAATCACTTTAAGAATTGGTGTTGTAATTAGTAAATCTTTTGATTTATGGAATTTTTGAGAACAAATAAATTTTCTCCCTTTTTCTACAATGATTTAATAGGACAAGTGATCTTGGAAAACCCTTTGATGAAACTCCAGTAATAACTGGTGATTCCCACGAATGATCATATGTCTGCTATGTCTTTAGCTATAGGCTATTCCATAATTGATTTAATATTTTTGGGGTCTACTACAATACCATCTTCTGATATCATTTGTCCCATATATTGTATCTTTATTTGATAGAAATCACATTTATCAAATTTGGCATACAATTTATGCTCGCTTAACGTCTGTAATAATATTTTAAAATGTTTTTCATGTTCTTCTTCATATTTTTAATAGACTAATATGCCATCAATAAAAATCAGTACAAATTTATCCAAGTGTTGATTGAATATAATGTTCATCATACACATAAACATTGTTCGTGCATTAGTAAGTTCAAATTTGATTACTACAAATTTGTAATGTCCATAACGTGTTCTAAACGTTGTTATATTTACATATTCATCTTTTATTCTAATTTGATGATATCGAGATCTTAAATCGAGTTTAGAGAATATCTTCACTCCTCTAACATGGTCAAATAAATCATTAATTCTGGGTAGAGGGTATTTGTTTTTAATCGTCATTTTATTCAATTGACGATAGTTGATACATAATATTAGTGTTCAATCTTTCTTTTTGACAAATAATACTAGTGCTCCCCATGGTAAAACACTTGGTCTAATGTATTCTTTATCTAATAGTTGATGTAATTGAATTTTTAATTTCGTTAACTTCGAGAAACTCATCATGTAAGGTTCCTTTGATACTGGTGCAGAAGCTAGTAGATCAATAGAGAAATCTATTTCTCTCCTTGTAGGTAATTCTAGTATTTCTTCCAAAAATACATCCTTAAATCCCCGAAGAATTGCAAATTCTTCCAAACTTGGTTTGCTTTCTTTCTCTAAAAAAATTGTTACTTGAATAGTATATATTTTGCAGCCTTTACTAATACACTTTTTAAATTGCATTGTTTATATTTGTCTAACAGAAAGTGGCTTTGTAATTCTCTGTATTGTTCTTGATATTTCATTTTCATCCTTGTATACAAATGATTTTTCATAACAGTTCAGTACAACTTTGTGCTTTTCAAACTATTCCATTCCGATAAGTATATCATATGATCCTAAAGGTAACACATTCAAGTTTATCTTTGAATCCTAAGCACTTATATTCAACTCACAATCAGGAATGAGTTATGCTACCTTTCTTTTTGTGCCTTCTTCTAATTGTACTAACCAAGAGTTAGTATGTTTTACTTTCTTGAGCTTGTTTGAGTCTACTAGAGTTGGAGTAACATAACATAAACTAACTCCTCGGTCTATTAAGATAGATACTTTGTTGTGATTAATTTTACATTCGATCTCCACAATCGTGGATTGATGATATGATTCAATCGAAAGATCCATTCTATGAATTTTTTTTGGCATTATTGTAAAACTATAAATAATTATTGTATTATCCTTTTTGAATTATATGGTTTTGTCCTATTTATTTTGGATAATAAAATGAATAAATAATTTGTTTCATGACAAAGGTCACATAATTAATGCACAAAGACACATGATGCTAAGTAAGTTAGGATTTTAGAGTCTTATTCTAAGTGTTTCATTAACCCAATGAATAAACTCATAACCATTGATTACAAGAAATTCAAAACATATGATACAAAACTTACTCAGAATTGAACTCAAAAAATCCATAAATACTACATTATGTAGATATTTAATTAATATTATTATTTATTTGATCATTAAAAAACTTGATATTTTTTTGTCATTGACTCATTGTCAAAATCCCAAACAAATCCATTGGAAGACAACAAAATTATGTTTTGAAATATGTTAAAGGCACATAGGTGGGGATTGAATGTTTTTCCCACATGAGGAGAATTTATAGTTATTTGACTCAGACTAGATGTGTACGATATAAGATTCATAACTAATTTTTCTTTGCATGTTCCTTTATAATTTGTTAATGGGAGTAGCTAAACTGAACACACAATTTGCTTTAGATAAAGTTGTTTTAAATGAAATATTTAAAAGAGTTAGATGTGTAAGATATAAGATCCACATCTAATTTATTGCAGAACATACTTTGCTTTATTTTCAATAAAAAGTAAAGATATAATTGTTTTTAGTGGAGAATTTAAAACAAATAATTTTTTCTTTGTATGTTGGTTTATAATTTTTATAAAAGTCAAGATATAATTGTTTTAAGTGGAGAATTTAAAACAATTTATTTTTTCTTTGCATATTGATTTATAATTTTCATATTTTTTTTTTGCATGTTGGTTCATAATTTGTTAATAGAAATAACACTATGCAATACACCATTTTTTTTTAGTAAAGCTTAAGATAAAATTGTCTCAATCAAAAAATTTAAAAAATAAAATTCAAGATAAAATTGTAAAGAATTTAAAAAATAAAATTCAAGATGAAATTGTCTAAGTAAAGAATTTAAAAGAATTTGGTTGAGGAGATTATTAGTTTACATTAATTTATTACTAAAGTCTTTAGTGTATGTAAAAAAATATATAGTTTTACTATATGAATACAATCGAGGTCAAGATAAAATTGTAAAGAATTAAAAAAATAAAATTCAAGATAAAATTGTCTAAGTAAAGAATTTAAAAGAATTTGGTTGAGGAGATTATTAGTTTACATTAATTTATTACTAAAGTCTTTAGTGTATGTAAAAAAATATATAGTTTTACTATATGAATACAATCTGAATACAATCGAGGTTAAATTAAAGAAAAATGTATTTTTTCAAGTAAGCATATTAAAGTACATATATAATCTAAAATAACTACAAGAAGAAGATTGATGACGATTAAATGGAAAGACATCTTAGCAATTAGTCGATTATATGGCAAGACATCTTAGCATAGATATATTTAGCAATTAGTAGATATATTTAAAAATCCTTTAATAAAAAATATTAAACGAAAAGCAAAGTATTAAAGGAGCACAATATATCGTTAACGAGGAATGTAATGTGCATGCAGAAATGTGTAACTAGAGGCACATGTTCATGTTGTGTGGGGCAAGCACATAAGACATAGGGTTACCATGCATAAGAGAAATAATGTGTACCAAGGTGTTTATGTTGACATGGCATCATACGAGTTGATTAATAACATGAACAAATAGTTTTAATGGTGATTTCATTAGCTCCAACGTTTACTGTTTGATAACTAAAAAATTAATAAAATAATTACGCAAGAATCTTTTACGGATTGGTGAAAAATAATACCCAAAATACGTATCATATGTTTTATCTGAACCCTCAACCCTCATCCTTGACTATGATCAAGACTTCTTTAAAAAGGATGAGTGAATGTATGAGATTCGCGATAGCGATCTGCAAATGCAAAGGCAATTCAAAAATGACTTTGCTTTGCTTGGTCTCGACTAAGCGCTACCTAACTGGGGATTCGATTCCATTCTATAAATACCAACTGCTGGATAACGACCTGCGAAGTCAATTCTAGGAGCATCGAAAGCAAAGGCACTAGTTGGTAACATTTCCGATGGGATACAACCCAATCGCGTGATAATGATCTGAGAAGGCAATTCCAGGAACAATTTTGGTTTCGATGGGGAAACATGGAAAACAAAGGCCTTCAGTATCTTGCGATAACGACCTGGGAAGCCAAGTCTAGAAACAATTTCGGTTTACATGGAGAAAACTGGAAAGCAAAGATTGTTGCTTTCCATGGAAAAGCAAAGGAAGCAAAGGCTCAACACGTGATAACGACCTGCGAAGGAAATTCTAAGAACAATTTTGGTTTCCATGGGGAAACGTGGAAAGCAAAGGCCCAGAGCATGATAACGACCTGCTATGGCGATTCCAGGATCAATTTTGGTTTCCATCGGGAAATAATGAAAAGAAAAGGAAGCAAATTGTTTCCCAATGGAAAGCAAAATTGATCCTACAATGGTCTTCGCAGGTCGTTATCGAGTTATAGGGCTTTGCTTCCTTTGCTTTCCATGTTTTCCGATGGACAATGGTCTTCACAGGTCGTTATCGAGCTATAGGGCTTTGCTTCCGTTGCTTTCCATGTTTTCTGATGGAGATCAGAATTATTCCTGGAATTCCCTTCGCAGGTCGTTATCACGCTCTGTGCCTTTGCTTTCCATGTCTCCCTAGGGAAATGAAAATTCTTCTAGAATTACCTTCGGAGGTCATTATCACGCTCTGGGCCTTTCCTTTCCATGATTCCCCATGGAAATGAATGAAAATTGTTTAGAATTGCCTTCGCAGGTGGGTATCGTGCAATACCC
>SNQJ01S0073013.1:48502-69638 GCA_010110895.2 Picea sitchensis | reverse complement strand
ACGTTTACTGTTTGATAACTAAAAAATTAATAAAATAATTACGCAAGAATCTTTTACGGATTGGTGAAAAATAATACCCAAAATACGTATCATATGTTTTATCTGAACCCTCAACCCTCATCCTTGACTATGATCAAGACTTCTTTAAAAAGGATGAGTGAATGTATGAGATTCGCGATAGCGATCTGCAAATGCAAAGGCAATTCAAAAATGACTTTGCTTTGCTTGGTCTCGACTAAGCGCTACCTAACTGGGGATTCGATTCCATTCTATAAATACCAACTGCTGGATAACGACCTGCGAAGTCAATTCTAGGAGCATCGAAAGCAAAGGCACTAGTTGGTAACATTTCCGATGGGATACAACCCAATCGCGTGATAATGATCTGAGAAGGCAATTCCAGGAACAATTTTGGTTTCGATGGGGAAACATGGAAAACAAAGGCCTTCAGTATCTTGCGATAACGACCTGGGAAGCCAAGTCTAGAAACAATTTCGGTTTACATGGAGAAAACTGGAAAGCAAAGATTGTTGCTTTCCATGGAAAAGCAAAGGAAGCAAAGGCTCAACACGTGATAACGACCTGCGAAGGAAATTCTAAGAACAATTTTGGTTTCCATGGGGAAACGTGGAAAGCAAAGGCCCAGAGCATGATAACGACCTGCTATGGCGATTCCAGGATCAATTTTGGTTTCCATCGGGAAATAATGAAAAGAAAAGGAAGCAAATTGTTTCCCAATGGAAAGCAAAATTGATCCTACAATGGTCTTCGCAGGTCGTTATCGAGTTATAGGGCTTTGCTTCCTTTGCTTTCCATGTTTTCCGATGGACAATGGTCTTCACAGGTCGTTATCGAGCTATAGGGCTTTGCTTCCGTTGCTTTCCATGTTTTCTGATGGAGATCAGAATTATTCCTGGAATTCCCTTCGCAGGTCGTTATCACGCTCTGTGCCTTTGCTTTCCATGTCTCCCTAGGGAAATGAAAATTCTTCTAGAATTACCTTCGGAGGTCATTATCACGCTCTGGGCCTTTCCTTTCCATGATTCCCCATGGAAATGAATGAAAATTGTTTAGAATTGCCTTCGCAGGTGGGTATCGTGCAATACCCTGGAAAGCAAAGGTTAGTTTTTAACTTTTTTGCCATAGTCTAAATGTGTTAAAGTTTTGTTGATATTTGGGGCAATATTGTTGGATGGACAGATTTGAGTCATTAAATCTATATGAGTATTAGATGGATTTTTCAGCACTCTAAATCCATTTCTACATTTTAAAATGCAATTTAAATAACACAAATTTGTGATTTAGTATAGATTTATGTTTCTTGAAACTCACAAATAACATAGTGAGACAATATTATGATTTTTTTTCAGTTTTTTTTGGTTATTTATTTTCCAAAAAGATTTTGTGTTGATATTATATTTATATTCAAATCGAGAAAGGGTAGGCTATGTATGCCTCTTTAGACTTTACTAGTAATATAGTTGAGAGAAAGAATCTCATACACCAATTTGATATCTAACTTAAAGATAACCTTAAAATAAATTATTATTATTTAAAAAAATATAAAATATAAAACTACATATAAAAATATATAAATAAATAAATAATAAGTATTTAATTACAAATCATTAAGCTTTAGTATATTAGATTTTAAATTCATGTTAGATTTTGTATTGTTGAATCTAAAATTATTTGATAATGTAAAACCTAATATACAAAGTTCTTTATCTATAAATCTCTAATTTATCATTAATTTTGTATGATGTTGAATATTACAAAAATTAAATTCTTGATTTGATTTTAACCTATAAGGTATAGGATATTTTGTTATATATTTGAACGTATCTTTTAAATAGAGTTATTAATTGTATTTTTTATTTCGTTATTGACCTAGCATATCAATTCAACAATCATGAGAATGTTTATTTGACAACTATATATATATATACTTTCACATAGCTTTTTAAATACAATTATTAATTATTAATTGTATTTTTTATTTGGTTATTAACATGTGATATCAATTCAACAACTATGAGAATGTCTACTGGACAACTACATATGATATTGTTATTGAGATGGTTCCTTTGCAATTCCAACCAATGCAAAATCATAATAATAGTTATCTTCCTTATGGGAACGTTGTATCCAAAGAGAATGCAGAGATTTCACAGTTTGATCCAAATGATGCCAATCATTCAACTCCTACATTCAACTTATTGAATCTTTACGCCATTAGTCAAGGAGCGATTCTTACCGCTATCCTTGCCTTCGTTTATATGAATGTTTGGACAAAGTTTGGGATGTGCAGTCCACTTAATAGATGAAGGTGAGTGAAGACATATCGTAGTCATTGATCTCATAGTTTGAGAGATATCAACCCTTCGTTGGGAGTAAATATCATGCGGCCATTCTTGTGAGTAGGGGTTTTCTCGGAACAAGCTAGGGTTTGACACTCGTGAACACAGTAGAGTGCAACATGGTTACCAAAAGGGGTGGTAATGGAACCCTTTCATACAAGCAGGTAGTGGTGGACATGGGGAAAGTACCACGAGGCAGAGGTTTCAAGGAACCAATGAAAATCACCTCGGGTTCTGGACCAGAAAAGAATCAGGAAAGCAACTCGAAAAAAAGGGACCGCATGGGGGAAGAAGCCAGAGAAACCCAGAATGAAACGCAAGAACTAGAGAACCCCAATGGGGTAGAAGGGCACAACCCGTGTAAACCAAAAACAACATTGATACCCAAGGTAATACTGGAAAACCCACAAACACAACTCTATCGGGACCAGATGAAGACGCATGCACTAATCTACAAATTCATGGGTATGTGGACCACACAAAGAATGTTACGTAACTGGATAAAATATCATTGGAAACTAAATGGGGAAGTGGAACTCTATCTGGGTTTCAAAGTCTTCTTCACAACAATATTCATGAACTTGGAGGACAGGGACAAATTCTTTGAGGGGGGGCATACTTCCATGCCTCAGCAGGACTGTATATGCGGCCATGGAAGGAAAAATTTTCCTTAGAGAAAGAAACCTTCAAAAACCTATCGGTTTGGCTATGACTTTACTCTCTTCCTCTAGACTATTGGTTACCCTCTACCTTCAAAGAAATCGGGAAAAAACTGGGAAAATATGTGAAGACATCGGAAGAAACCCTAAAAGGGAGATATACCTCCTATGTAGGGATTTGCATAGAGATGGATGTTTCAGGGGCACTCCTAGAAGCCATAAGCCTGGAATTCAGGGATGAGGAATGGATACAAAGAATTGATTATGAGTAGATCCCATTCAAATGTAGAAGATGCCATGAACATGGACACCTATTCAGAGAATGCCCTCTTACTAAAAAAAAGAGGCAGAAAAAACCAAAATACAACAGGATGAGGAAGAGTTTATTATTAATTTTATTTTTTTATTGTTATATAAATACATATTTTTATTTTTATCAAAAGTATCTCTTAGACCTGGACTTTAATTTCCTAGGGTGGGCAAAATTTTATTAGGGAATTTGTTTTAAATCTTTCCCATCACAGTATTCGTTCTAAGCCCATATAGGTTTATTCATTTATTTTTTAGAAATGCGACGTGCCCTTCAGGATGCACTGGGTTCTCCAAGGGTTCCACTCGCCCCATTCTGTTTCCCTTGCACGATGTGCCCTTCAGGATGCACTACATGCTCCAAGGGTGCCACTCACCTCTTCCCATTTTTCTTGCACGATGTGCCCTTCAAGACGCACTACGTTCTCCAAGGGTGCCACTTGCCTCTTGACTGACTTGGTAGACATCAAAAACCCCTGGAGTCAATACTCCTCTAGGTGATCTTGTGGGAGACTAAGGGCCTCTAAGGAATAAGGCCCCTACCTTATTGTACGCCCCTTAGAATCATTGTGAGCGACTATCGCATTCTTCCCTCACGACATCTTGGGTCTTCTCGAACTAGGTAGTCGTTAACCTACAGTTCGAGCCATGGTGGGAGTGCTAGTAGGTTGTGGCAGGGTTGTTTTCCACACCTCTCCCTCAACCTCTTTGGTAGTCGTGCGTGACCCCTCTACTCCACATGTGAGTCTGGTCGGCAAGATATCATCAGCCTGCATCATCAACCAATCATGTCAGAAATATATCCATAATCATATCATCTAATCAAATGAAGAAATATCATATATACAACAATCAAATCCCCATAGTCCACTCCCCACTTGATCCAGAGTCCAAGGGGTGTCATCGATGCCTCTGCATCCTTGAGGTCCAAAATCATGCACACTCAGTAAAACCGAGTCAATATCACCTATCTATGTCAATGCAGGAAAACAACATGTCATCAACCCATAACACCTTATAATAAAAATTAAATGCTTAATAGTATAATAATCTGGATCACTTGCAAGCAAGTGTCCTCAAAGAATAAGTTCGCTCACTGCACACAAGAGCGAGATGTTACAATTTCTCAGTTCCTACTACTTTTACATCAATTTCCTTCCTTGGGAAATTCACAGATTTACAAATCATTTATTTTTAGGGGCTGCCATTGACAGAACACAACTTCTGACACTTGTAAAAATCATCTCTAAGTTAACTCAAACATGTTCGCCACTGATGGAGTCATAGTCAACTATTTTAAAACTGGTTTTCCCACCTATTTCCAACATTTAATTTATTAAAATATCTATCTCATACATTTTTCCATCAAAAGAGGACAATTGACAAGTCAAACTCTTGCTCAATAGTCACAAAAATAATAATTACATGTCTTCATAATTTCAAATATTAATTTCCATGAATGAAAATTTATTTTCAAAAGAATGAAATTAAAAAATATTTTTTTAATATTTTAGGATGTCACATCCTCTCCCCCTTATGTATAAGAATGTCTTAGTGATAGTATTTCCCTCAATTCATCACTTGGAACAGAGTTGGATAAGATTTCATCATTTCATATACCAACTCCCAAGTAGCCTCCTCAGGGATAAAGTGTTTCCATTGCACTTTTACTTGGGTGATGGCTCTCTTCTCAAGTATTGTTTCTTTCCTATCCATAATGCATAGAGGTTCCACTTGGAACTCACCTTTTGGTTCCATATTCCCCATGTTCCAATCAATGATGTGAGTAGGATCATGAGTATATCTTTTTAATACTGAAAAATGAAAAACATTATGAACTTTTAAATTTGAAGGGAATGTTAGTTGGTATGCCACTAGTACAAAACCTTAGCGCTAACTTGGAACAAATCCCTAGTTTTAATGAGCTCCTTATTTATTTTACTTTAAGGTATATATGTTCTCCAACGTTAAATCCATGATGTCGCCTTTTTAGATCTGCATAGCTTTTCTATCAATCTTGCACCACCTTTAAATTTTTTTGTACCTTTTTAACCATCTGTTCCATTTCTTGGAGCATTTTTAGTCCAACCATCATTTTGTCAACCAAATTATCCCAATTCATCAAGGTTGTACATTTTCTTCCATATAACACTTCGAAGGGATTCATTTTTGTTGATGCTTGATATCTATTATTGTATGCAAATTCCACTAAATGTAGATTTTCTTCCCACTTAGTTGGTTTTTTTCTTACATACATTTGTAACATATCTTCGATAATATAATTTGTACATTCTATTTTCCCATATGTTTGCAACTGGTAACTTGTGCTGAAATTCAAATTATTACCCAAACCGACAAACAATTCTTTCAACAAATTTGAGGTAAATTTAACATCTCTATCTGAAATCACCATTTTAGGAACCCCATCCAATCTAAATATTTATTTCATGAAAATTTCAATGATATTAATTACTTTGTAAGTAGATTTCATAGGTATGAAGTGTGAAAACTTGTTGAACTTATCAATTACAACCATGATTCAGTTGTTTTGTCTTTGAGTCTTAGGAGAATTTGTAATGAATTCCATTAAAATAATTTCCCATTTCCATTCTAGTATAGGTAGAGGTTATGAGAGACCTTCCAGATGTTGATGTTCAACTTTCACATGTTCACAATCTAAGCACTTAGATAAATATTTAGTTGTTTTATATTTCATATTAGGCCAATAAAACTATTTTCTTAGTGTTGTTATCATTTTCTGATATCCTGGATGACCAACATAGGGATTTTTTTTCATCTCATTCCATATCATAATCTTCAATTTAGTAAAATTAGGTATACACAACCTGTTTTTGAACCTTAATAGTCCAATCTTGTCGATACTAAAATATGTACTGTTCAAATTTCCTTCATTTTTCTGCACCTCATATGTTGTTTTGATGTATTTTACATCATTTCTACATGCAGATTTAATTTTTTCCTCAATACCACTTTCTATTTTGTTGATAATTACCTCCTATAATTCCTTACTTCTCCGACTTAGTGCATCTGGGACTCTATTTTTCTTTCCTTTGATCTGTCGTACCTCAAAATCAAACTCACTTAGAAAGGATAACCACCTTTTCTATCATGCATTGAGGTCTTGTTGACTGAACAAGTGTTTCACACCACTATTACCTATTAGTAATAGAATTTTTCTTCCCATTAAATAATGCTCCCACAATTTTAATTCATGAATTACAGTTACTAATTCCAGGTCATGAGCTACGCAGTTTATTTCATGTTCTTTTAATTTGTAATATTTGTAACAAATCACATGTCCATCCTATGTCAGTACTCCACCTAATCCTTCTTTACTTGCATCCACACAAACTATAAAATCTTTATAAGGGTCAATCACTTTAAGAATTGGTGTTGTAATTAGTAAATCTTTTGATTTATGGGATTTTTGAGAACAAATAAATTTTCTCCATTTTTTCTACAATGATTTAATAGGACAAGAGATATTGGAAAACCCTTTGATAAACCTTCAGTAATAACTGGTGATCACCATGAATGATCGTATGTCTTCTTTGTCTTTAGCTATAGGCTATTCAATAATTGATTTAATATTTTTGGGGTCTACTGCAATACCATCTTTTGATATCATTTGTCCCATATATTGTATCTTTATTTTATAGAAATCACATTTATCAAATTTAGCATACAATTTATGCTCTCTTAATGTCTGTAATACTATTTTAAAATGTTTTTCATGTTCTTCTTCATATTTTTAATAGACTAATATGCCATCAATAAAAATCAGTACGGATTTATCCAAGTACTGGTTGAATATACTGTTCATCATACACATAAACGTTGTTTGTGCATTAGTAAGTCCAAATTTGATTACTACAAATTTGTAATATTCATAACATGTTCTAAACATTGTTTTATTTACATCTTCATATTTTATTCTAATTTCATGATATCGAGATCTTAAATCGAGTTTATAGAATATCTTCACTCCTCCAACGTGATCAAATAAATCATTAATTCTGGGTAGAGGGTATTTGTTTTTAATCGTCATTTTATTCAATTGACGATAGTCGATACATAATATTAACATTTCTTATGAAGTACTCTTATGAAGTACTGTTTCTTTCCTATCCATAATGCATAGAGGTTCCAATTGGAACCTCTATCTTACAGTTCCAGCTTCCCCATGTTCCATTCAATGATGTGAGTAGGATGCACATGAATATATATATTTTGATCTTGTGAAGCTGAAGAACATTATGAACTTTTAAATTTGAAGGGAATGTTAGTTGGTATGCCACTAGTACAAAACCTTAGCGCTAACTTGGAACAAATCCCTAGTTTTAATGAGCTCCTTATTTATTTTACTTTTAAGGTATATATGTCCTCCAACGTTAAATCCATGATGTTTCCTTTTCAGATTTGCATAGCCTTTCTATCAATCTTGCACCACCTTTAAATTTTTGTTGTACCCTTTTAACCATCACATTCCATTTGTTGGAGCATTTTTGGTCTAACCATCCATTAAATC
This sequence comes from Picea sitchensis, assembly GCA_010110895.2. Taxonomy (NCBI): domain Eukaryota; kingdom Viridiplantae; phylum Streptophyta; class Pinopsida; order Pinales; family Pinaceae; genus Picea; species Picea sitchensis. Next base: position 61,761 of record SNQJ01S0073013.1, on the reverse strand, counting down.
AATAGATTATCCCAATTGATCAAGGTTGTACATTTCCTTCCATATAAAACTTGAAGGGACTCATTTTTTTCATGATGTGATATCTATTATTGTTACATGTGAATTCCACTAAGGAAGTTTAAATATTGTTCCTCCCACTTAGTTGGTTTTCTTACAATAACGATTATGTATATCGCCGATAATATAATTTGTACATTCTATTTTCCCATATGTTTGCAAAATGGTAACTTGTTTTGAAATTCAAATTAGTACCCAAACTGACAAACAATTATTTGAACAAATTTGAGATAAATTTAACATCTCTATCACAGGAAATCACCATTTTAGGAACCCCATCCAATCTAAATATTTATTTCATGAAAATTTCAATGATATTAATTACTTTGTAAGTAGATTTCCGCGAATTATGAAGTGTGCAAACTTGTTGAACTTTATCAATTACAACCATGATTAGAGTTGTTTTGGCTGGGTGCCAAGGAGGAGAATTTGTAATGAATTCCATTAAAATAATTTCCCATTTCCATTACAGTATAGGTAGAGGTTGTGAAAGACCTTCTAAATGTTGATGTTCAACTTTCACATGTTCACAATCTAAGCACTTAGATAAATATTTAGTTGTTTCATATTTCATAGTAGGCTAATAAAACTATTTTCTTAGTGTTGTTATCATTTTTTTTTTTTTTTTTTTTTTTTTTTTTTTTTTTTCATCTCATTCCATATCATAATCTTCAATTTAGTAAAATTAGGTATACACAACCTATTTTTGAACCTTAATAGTCCATCCTTGTCGATACTAAAATATGTACTATTCAAATTTCATTCATTTTTACATGATATGTTGTTTTGAGTGTATTCCTACATCATTTTATGCATCTTGATTTATTTCCTCAATATAACTTTATGTTTTGTTGATAATTACCTCCTATAATCCCTTACTTCTCCGACTTAGTGCATGTGGGACTCTATTTTCCTTTCCTTTTGTTGTTCATTGAGGTATTGTTGATTGAACAAGTGTTTCACACCACTATTACCTATTAGTAATAGAAATTTTCTTCCCGTTAAATAATGCGCACACATTTTTAATTCATGAATTACAGTTACTAATTCCAGGTCATGAACTACGTAGTTTATTTCATGTCTTTTTAATTTGTAAGATTTGGAACAAATCACATGTCCATCCTATGTCGGTACTCCACCTAATCCTTCTTTACTTGATTTTAAAGAAAATGTAAAATATTTATAAGGGTCAATCACTTTAAGAATTGGTGTTGTAATTAGTAAATCTTTTGATTTATGGAATTTTTGAGAACAAATAAATTTTCTCCCTTTTTCTACAATGATTTAATAGCATAAGAGATCTTGGAAAAACCTTCGATGAACCATCAGTAATGTAGATGATTCCCATGAATGATGGTATGTGGCTTCTATGTCTTTAGCTATAGTATTCCATAATTGATTTGTATATTTTTAGGGGTCTCTTGCCAATGCAAATATTACATTATCATTTGTCCCATATATTGTATCTTTATTTCATAGAAATCACATTTATCAAATTTAGCATACAATTTTATTCTCTCTTAATACGTAATACTATTTTTTAAATATTTTCATGTTCTTCTTCATATTTTTAATAGACTAATATGCCATCAATAAAAATCTGATATGAATTTATCCAAGTACTAGTTGAATATCTTGTTCATCATGCATAAGCGTTGTTTGTCGTTAAGTATTAAGAATCCAAATTTGATTAACTGCAAAATTTGTAATGTCCATAATGTGTTCTAAGCGTTTTTTTATTTATGAATTCATATTTTATTCTAATTTATGTCGAGATCTTCTGTCGAGTTTAGAAGAATATCTTCACTCCTCAAGCATTGATCGATAAATCATCAATTCACGGGTAGAGGGTATTTTTTTTAATCATCATTTTATTTAATTGGCGATAGTTATGTAATATTAGTGTTCAATTTTTCTTTTTGACAAATAATAAATGCTCCCCATGGTAAAAACACTTGGTTTGAGTATTCTTTTATCAAATAGTTGATGTAATTGAATTTTTAATTTTGTTAACTAAGAAACTCATCTATGGAGTTCCTTTTAATCTTGAGGTGCAGATCGAGGAGTAGTAGATCAATAGGAAATCTATTTCTCTAGATTGTAAGAGTAATTCTAGTATTTCTTCAAATACATCCTTAAATCCCCAAAGAATTGCAAATTCTTCCAAACTTGGTTTGCTCTCTATCTCTAGAAAATTTGTTACTTGAATAGCATATATTTTGCAGCCTTTACTAATACACTTTTTAAATTGCATTGTTTATATTTGTCTAACAGAAACTGGATTTCTGATTCCTTGTACTGTTCTTGATATTTCGTTTTCATCCTTGTATAGAAATGATTTTTCATAACGGTGATTGATTTCAACTTTGTGCTTTCTAACTATTCCATTCCGATAATTATATCATATGATCCTAAAGGTAACACATTCAAGTTTATCTTTGAATCCTAAACACTTATATTCAACTCACAATCAGGAATGAGTTATGCTACCTTTCTTTTTGTGCCTATTTCTAATTGTACTAACCAAGAGTTACTAGTGTTTACTTTCTTGAGCTTGTTTAGGAGTCTACTAGAGTTGGAGTAACATAAAACATAAACTGTCCTAGGTCTATTAAAATGTCTTTGTTGTGATGAATTTTACATTCGATCTCCACAATCGTGGATTGATGATATGATTCAATCGAAAGATCCATTAATTTTATGAATGTTTTTTGGCATTATTGTAGGCTTCATAAATAATTGTTTATTCTTTTGAATTATATGGTTTTATCTATTTATTTTTGGATAATAAAATAAAATGAATAATTTGTTTCATGACAAAGGTCACAATAATCATTTCACAAAGACACATGATGCTAAGTAAGTTAAGATTTTAGAGTCTTATTCTAAGTGTTTCATTAACCCAATGAATAAACTCATAACTATTGATTACCAGAAATTCGAAACATATGATACAAAACTTACTTAGAGTTGAACTCAAAAAATCCATAAATACTACATTATATAGATATTTGAATTGATATTATTATTTTATTTGATCAATTCAAAAAGCGATTTTTTTTCACGAACTGTTCGATGTCAAATCCCAAAACAAATCCATTGGAAGACAACAAAAAATGTTTTGAAATATGTTAAAGGCACATAGGTGGGGATTGAATGTTTTTCCCATATGAGGAGAATTTATAGTTATTTGACTCAGACTAGATGTGTACGATATAAGATTCAGAACTAATTTTTCTTTGCATGTTCCTTTATAATTTGTTAATGGGAGTAGCTAAACTGAACACACAATTTGCTTTAGATAAAGTTGTTTTAAATGAAATATTTAAAAGAGTTAGATGTGTAAGATATAAGATCCACATCTAATTTATTGCAGAACATACTTTGCTTTATTTTCAATAAAAAGTTAAAATATAATTGTTTTTAGTGAAGAATTTAAAACAGTTAATTTTGTCTTTGTATATTGGTTTATAATTTTTATAAAGTCAAGATATAATTGTTTTAAGTGGAGAATTTAAAACAATTTGTTACCTAACTTTGTATATTGATTTATAATTTTTATATTTTTTTGCATGTTGCTTCATAATTTGTTAATAGGAGTAACACTATGCAATACACCATTTTGTTTTTTTTTTTCAATAAAAGAATAAAGATAAAATTGTCTCAATCAAAAAATTAAAAAAATAAAATTCAAAAAAAATTGTAAAGGGCTAAAAAATAAAAATTCAAAGATAAAATTGTTTAAGTAGAGAATTTAAAAGAATTTGGTTGAGGACATTATTAGTTTACATTAATTTATTACTAAAGTCTTTAGTGTATGTAAAAAAGTATATAGTTTCACTATATGAATACAATCAGGTTAAGTAAAAGAAAAATGTATTTTTTTCAAATAAGCATATTAAAGTACATATATAATCTAAAATAACTACAAAAAGAAGATTGATGACGATTATATGGAAAGACATCTTAGCAATTAGTCGATTATATGGCAAGACATCTCAGCATAGATATATTTAGCAATTAGTAGATATATTTAAAAATCCTTTAAAAAATAAAAAATGAAAAGCAAAGTATTAAAGGAGCACAATATATCGTTAACGAGGACTGTAATGTGCATGCAGAAATGTGTAACTAGAGGCACATGTTCATGTTGTGTGGGGCAAGCACATAAGACATAGGGTTTCCATGCATGAGAGAAATAGTGTGTACCAAGGTGTTTATGTTGACATGGCATCACACGAATTGATTATAGTTTATCATAATACATGGTCAAATAGTTTTAATGATGATTTCATTAACTTCCACGTTTACTGTTTGATAACTAAAAAATTAATAAAATAATTACGCAAGAATCTTTTAACGTTTACTGTTTGATAACTAAAAAATTAATAAAATAATTACGCAAGAATCTTTTACGGATTGGTGAAAAATAATACCCAAAATACGTATCATATGTTTTATCTGAACCCTCAACCCTCATCCTTGACTATGATCAAGACTTCTTTAAAAAGGATGAGTGAATGTATGAGATTCGCGATAGCGATCTGCAAATGCAAAGGCAATTCAAAAATGACTTTGCTTTGCTTGGTCTCGACTAAGCGCTACCTAACTGGGGATTCGATTCCATTCTATAAATACCAACTGCTGGATAACGACCTGCGAAGTCAATTCTAGGAGCATCGAAAGCAAAGGCACTAGTTGGTAACATTTCCGATGGGATACAACCCAATCGCGTGATAATGATCTGAGAAGGCAATTCCAGGAACAATTTTGGTTTCGATGGGGAAACATGGAAAACAAAGGCCTTCAGTATCTTGCGATAACGACCTGGGAAGCCAAGTCTAGAAACAATTTCGGTTTACATGGAGAAAACTGGAAAGCAAAGATTGTTGCTTTCCATGGAAAAGCAAAGGAAGCAAAGGCTCAACACGTGATAACGACCTGCGAAGGAAATTCTAAGAACAATTTTGGTTTCCATGGGGAAACGTGGAAAGCAAAGGCCCAGAGCATGATAACGACCTGCTATGGCGATTCCAGGATCAATTTTGGTTTCCATCGGGAAATAATGAAAAGAAAAGGAAGCAAATTGTTTCCCAATGGAAAGCAAAATTGATCCTACAATGGTCTTCGCAGGTCGTTATCGAGTTATAGGGCTTTGCTTCCTTTGCTTTCCATGTTTTCCGATGGACAATGGTCTTCACAGGTCGTTATCGAGCTATAGGGCTTTGCTTCCGTTGCTTTCCATGTTTTCTGATGGAGATCAGAATTATTCCTGGAATTCCCTTCGCAGGTCGTTATCACGCTCTGTGCCTTTGCTTTCCATGTCTCCCTAGGGAAATGAAAATTCTTCTAGAATTACCTTCGGAGGTCATTATCACGCTCTGGGCCTTTCCTTTCCATGATTCCCCATGGAAATGAATGAAAATTGTTTAGAATTGCCTTCGCAGGTGGGTATCGTGCAATACCCGGGAAAGCAAAGGTCATTTTTTTATTCTTTTTGCCATAGTCTAAATGTGTCAAGTTTTGTTAATATTTGGGGCAATATTGTTGGATGGACAGATTTGAGTAATTAAAGTGTATATTTAGAGTATTTTATGGATATTTCAGCATTCTAAATCTATTTTTGCATTTAAAAATGTAATTTAAATAACACAAATTTGTGATTTAGTATAGATTTATCTTTCATGAAACTCACAAATAACATTGTTAGACAATATTATTATTTTTTTTCAATTATTTTTGGTTATTTATTTTTTGGTTGATATTATATTTATATTCAAATCGAGAAAGGGTAGGGTATGTATACCTCCTTAGACTTTACTAGTAAAATAGTTGAAGGGAAATAATTTTATACACCAATTTGATGTCTCACTTAAGAATAACCTTAAAATAGATTATTATTATTATTTAAAAGGATATAAAATATACAATTACATATAAAAATATATAAATAAATAAATAATAAATATTTAATTACAAATCATTAAGCATTTAATGTTTAGTATATTAGATTTTAAATTCATGTTAGATTTTGTATTGTTGAATTTAAAATTATTTAAATTTGATAATGTAAAACCTAATGTACAAAGTTCTTTATCTTTAAATCTCCAATTTATCATTAATTGTGTATGATGTTGAACACTCCAAAAATTAAATTCTTGATTTGATTTTACCCTATATACTAAGGTATAGGATATTTTTGTTACTATTTAGTTAGTTATATATTTATTTATTTATTTGAACGTAGTTTTTTAAATAGAGTTATTAATTGTATTTTTTATTTGGTTATTGACATGGCATATCAATTCAACAACCATGAGAATGTTTATTTGACAACTATACCTATACTTGCACATAGGTTTTTAAATATAATTATTAATTGTATTTTTTAGTTAGTTATTGACATGCCATATCAATTCAACAATCATGAGAATGTCTACTTGACAACTACATATCATATTGTTATTGAGATGGTTCCTTTGCAATTCCAACCAATGCAAAATCATAATAATAGTTAACTACCTTATGGGAACGTTGTACCCAAAGAGAATGCAGAGATTTCACAATTTGATCCAAACGATGCCAACCATTCAACTCCTACATTCAACTTATTAAATCTTTACACCATTAATCAAGGAGTGATTCTCACCGCTATTCTTTCCCTTGTTTATATGAATGTGTGGACAAAGTTTGGGATGTGGAGTCCACTTAATAGATGAAAGACTTAGTAGATGAAGGTGTGTGAAGATATATCGTACTCATTGATCTCATAGTTCGAGAGATATCAACCCTTTGTTGGTAGACAATATCACGCAACCATTCTTGTGAGTAGGGGTTTTCTCAGAAGAAGCTAGGGTTTGACAGTCATGAACACAACAGAGCGCAACATGGTTACCAAAAGGGGTGGTAATGGAACCCTCTCATACAAGAAGGTAGTTGTGGACATGGGGAAAGTACCACAAGGCGGAGGTTTCAAAGAACCAATGACAAGCACCTTGGTTTCCAGAGCGGAAAATAATCGGGAAAGAAACTCGAAAAAAAGGGACCGCATGGGGGAAGAAGCCAGAGAAACCCAGAATGAAATGAAAGAACCAGAGAACCCCAATGGGGTAGAAGGGCGCAATCCGTGTAAACCAAAAACAACACTGATACCCAAGGTAATACTGGAATACCCACAAACCCAACTCTATTGGGACCAGATGAAGACACATGCACTAATTTGCAAGTTCATGGGTCTGTGGCCCACACAAAGAATGTTGCGCAATTGGATAAAATATCATTGGAAACCAAATGGGGAAGTGTAAATCTATCTGGGTTCGAAAGGCTTCTTCACAACAATATTCATGAACTTGGAGGACAGGGACAAAGTCTTTGAGGGGGGGCATACTTCCATGCCTCAACAGGACTGTACATGTAGCCATGGAAGGAAAACTTCTCCCTAGAGAAAGAAACCTTCAAAAACCTACCAGTTTGGTTGTGGCTTTACTCTCTCCTGCTAGACTATTGGTTACCCTCTACCTTTGAAGAAATCGAGAAAAACCTGGGAAAATATGTGAAGACATCGGAAGCAACCCTAAAAGGGAGATATACCTCCTATGCAGGGATCTGCATAGAGATGGATGTTTCAGGGGCACTCCTAGAAGCCATAAGACTGGAATTCATGGATGAGGAATGTATACAAAGAATTGATTACAAGTAGATCCCATTCAAATGCAGAAGCTACCATGAACATGGACACCTATTCAGAGAATTCCCTCTTAATAAAAAACAAGAAGCAAAAAACACCAAAATACAACAGGATGAGGAAGGGTTTATTAAATCGAACCATGGAAACATAACAAACAAGAAACCAAATACAACCCCAATGGGAAGCAATAGGGAAGCCAAGACCAGAACGGAAGGGAGAGACAAAACCTACAAAGGGGAAGAAGGAGGAAAGGAAAAGGAAAAGGATAAAGAAGCTAAGGACCAAGCCAAAAACAAGAACACAAACAATCCAAGCAATCATATGGACCAAGGGGGTAGCACAAATCCTATGGATGGAGAAACCAGAGATGCCAACACACCCAGGCAGGAAGCACAAAGAGGCGTGGAAATGACACCAACCGAGATAGGCACGGAAGATCTGGACCTCAGAGATATTTTGGAAAGGGAAGGAATAGATCTCCCGAACATACTGGAGCAATGGAAAAGGCGAGGCATAGACAATATACCAACGAAGCAACTAGATTGCATCCAATACCTATTCCTCCTAAGGGACGAAAAAAAATCCATAGGGCTCAAGCGCATGCACGGGGAGATAGGACACCTAGTAGTCAAAGCATGCAAGAGACAACCACAACTCTCACCCAAGAAGATGTGAAGGCAGAAAGGAAAGAAATCAAACAACGCAGCCTTATAGGAAGTAGGAGCCCTTCTGATAAACTCGGGTAAGATCAAGAATCTCTTTCCCAACTCCCACCCACATGTTTAAATGAAGATTATAACATGGAATATTAGAGGCCTAAAAAATCTAAGAAAACAAAGAATCCTTAAAAACAGAATGAGGAAGGAACAACCAGACCTCTGTTTCATTCAAGAGACAAAATGTATGGTAGATAGAATGGAAACAATCAACAAAAAACATTGGAGCAAGTACAAGACGTTGATTTTTGAAGCACATCATATGGCAGGTGGTATTCTCACTCCGTGGAACCCACAAGTGATGAATCTAGTAGCAACTGAAGCCACCAGATACATACTCTCGGTAAGCATGCAAATCATAGGTAACATGGAGGTGATCCTATGCACTAATGTGTATGGTCCCTAGATGTTGGAAGAGAAGAGAAGAATGCTCCCAGATATGGAAAACCTAAAAGCCTTCTCCAGAAACCCCCACTGGATCCTAGTCGGGGACTTCAAAATCATCACGACACTTACAGAGAAAAAAGGAGGCACCAGGAGACTGGATAGAGATGCAGAAGACTTTTCAGCTTTCATTGACACATTGGAGATGGTGGACATCAAGACCCGTAATGGCATGTTCACATGGAACAACAAATGGATAAATCAACATCAGATAGTGATGAGTCTAGAGAGATTCCTGCTGTCGGATTCCATCATCCTGCAAGTTTTAACTTTAGAATGCAACATCCTTCCATTGGGGGGCTCAGACCACTAGCTAGTCCAACTAGAAGAAAACTTCCAAACAACGCCAAAAAACAGACCTTTCAGATTCGAGAAATTCTGGATTGATCGTGCCACCTTCAAGGAGAACATTAGTCATTGGTGGTGGAGCCACAACCTGAACAAGGGACAAGGATATTCAAACTTTACAAGAAAATTCAATACATCAAACATAAACTCAAGGAGTGGAACAAGGAAATATTTGGAAACATAAACCAAGAGAAAAGAATTATTGAAAATAGAATGAGGAACCTCCAGAAAATAGGCATAGACAAGAGTTATACAGAGGACCGAAAAAAGGAAGGGATCCAACTGAACCAGGATTGGGAAGCAAGATACCAGCAGGAAGAGACTCTATGGCACTAAAAGTCGAGAATCAGGTGGTTAAAGGAAGGTGAACGGGATACAATGTTTTTTTCACCAAACCACGATTGCTAGAAGAACCCACAACAAAATCCTAAAAAATTGGGATCAAGATGGGAACGAGAGAGAGTCCCACAAGGAGATTAAAAATATAATGGTAAATAATTTCCATGGGATAGCCTAGGAACCCAACCAAGATCGAATGAAGGTCATACAAAGGATAACTTATCACATCACCAGGGTAGTTACCGAGGAATAAAATATCATCCTAAACAATCCCATCACTAAGGAGGAAATTGACCAAGTGATCTAATAGATGCGTAATGGAAAGGCCCTAGGTCCAGATGGTTTCACAATGAAATTCTTCAAAGCTTGTTGGGAAGTGGTCAAATATGACGTCTACGGGGTAGTGGAAGACTCCAGATGCTCAACCTCCATTCTGAAAGTGCTAAATGCGACAATGATAACTCTAATTCCCAAAGAAAATGAAGCCAGGACCCCAGACCACTACAGACCCATAACATTATGCAATTTGGTTTACAAGATATTCTCCAAAGTCATATCCAACAGAATGAAACCTCTCCTACCCTCATTGATTTCCCAGGAACATGAAGGTTTTGTAGAAGGGTGACAAACTTTGGATAACATCATCCATGCCCATGAATTGATATAGACGCTGAAACCCCAAAGGAATGGGGGGATGATAATCCAACCTGATATAGAGAAGGATTATGACAAAATCAACTGGCACTATATGGTCAATACTTTGGAAGCTTTTGGCTTTGCGCAACACTGGATCAACTGGATTGTCATCCTACTGTCAACAACTAGCTACTCGCTGCTAATAAATGGAGCCCCAACAAAAAGCTTCTAGCCTTGAAGAGGCATCAGACAAGGAGACCCGCTATCATCTTTCCTGTTCATTCTGATGATGGAAGGACTCATTCAAAGCATAAAAAGCGCAACAATAGCAAGGGAAATAAAAGGCATTAAACCCTTCGAAAACTTCCCTACCCTCACGCACCAACAGTTTGTGGATGACACCCTACTTTATGGCACACCCACGGTCAAGGAAGCGAAAGCCTACAACAGAATCTTATATGAGTTTGGGGAAGCCTCAGGAGTGGAGATCAATCACTCCAAACCAACCCAGCAATCAAAAGGAACCTGGAAAATATTTTGGGGTTTGAACGCAAAACTCTCCCAACAAAATATTTGGGAATTCCCCTAACAGAAAGAGCATGAAAAATGGAAACATGGTGTAACACTCTTTCTCTTGAAGCCGTAATGATTTTATACCATACTGTAACTCCCCCTTTCCATCAGTCGGGCAGGCGCTACTTCGTGGAATAACAATCTCATGCTTAATTATATATATGACATGCATTTAAAATAGGTTAAACACATTTAAACTCAGAGTGAGCATAAGAATTACTATTATTATAAGTATTCAATCGTTTTAACATTAATTCATATGCACATCGGAGTACATGATAATTATAAATACACAGACATGCAGTAACATAATTGAAACATCATCTGGTACTTATCTTTGAAAACGATGGTTATTCCACCAACCAGGTGCAGGCCTTCCACAAACCTCCCAGCCTTAGACCGCACTACTCATCAATCTCAGCAGTAAGTCACCCCCGAGAAGGGACTAAGCTCCACCCCAAGGAAAGGAATCCTAGGCTATGCTGAGGTTGCAGGGAAAACACACGGGCACAAGGAAGGAATTCTCTCCCAGGAACCACTCATACTCACTGCCCATAGAATCTCCTTCCCCACATTCTTGTTCCACCCCAAGAGTATACACCTTCTCTGTCACCTAGACAGCCCTTCGGTTGCTAACCTCCCTTGCCTTGGGTTTCAGCAACAGGCCGGACCAGAATTCTCCGAGCTCTGCGGCAGCTACAGGGTTTCTTCTAGGATCCCTCTCCTTCCTCAGTACACTCTCTCACCTGGAGAGAGTCACTCACAGGTCAAGAAACATGTTCTTCCAACTTCAACTACCTCTCTCACCTAGAGAGAGTGTTGTACGACTGGCCAACAAGCCACACAGGGTTAATACTAGACATCCACCACAGTCAACAGAAACTCAAACACGAACACCCCCGAGTAGCAACAGACAGGTGCAACAGCATAACTAGGCTTAGCAGGGATGAGACACTTTTGTTTTCTCAATTTTGAAGCATGAGATAGACTCACGCTCTAGTTCTCAGGTATGCGTGATGATTTTTCCACACAGGAGTCGACTCAGACTTAACGGTTCACAACCGAAGGGGTGTACCAGCCTTCTAGAAGCAAATATAGACACAGGACTTTTTGTTTCGGAGCACACTAGGGTATCTCTTGCAAAGTTCGGATGGGTTCACGCTCAGAAAATCAGGTAGAATGGAGGAGGAACCCCCCAACACGGCTCATCTCAGCCATTTTATTTGCATGCGCCTGGGTTGACACTTGTCACCCATGAACTGCATGCATTCCTTTAGCATGCGTTCCTTCCATTCGGAAGTTGTTTTTCCTTCCCAAAAGAACTTAGGATAAAACATATTATTCACATGTCTTTTGGAATAATATTAAAATATTATTCCCAAGGACCTAAGCCCCTAGGCTCAACACTTAATCCCTACTTAGTCCCTTTTCCCACCTTCCAACCTCTAATCCCTTGCCCACTCTGTGGAATATTAGTCCCCCATCACTCATTCATCATGGTCAGTCTTCATGCGGCGGTGTTTATATTTTATTACTGTCCCACATAAATACAGGTACAAAATCAAGCTCTTGGCCTTCAACACTTAGGCTCTCTGGCCTAACAATCACATAAGCCCACTAGCTATATTAACTTGGCTCACTAACCTATAAAACATATTTACAATTCATTTCATAAACAAGATTTACAATAGGGCTTGGCCTTCGGGACATTACAATCCCCCTCCCCTTATTTTTACACTATCCTCAGTGCAGCTTTACACTGCCTCTGCAAGATTTTCAAAATTTTCTAAAAGACGCGGGTACTCTGCCCGCATAACATCTTCATGCTCCCATGTTGCGTCCTTAGGACCGTAATAGGTCCACTAGACCTTTACAATCTCTATGGCTCGATTCCAGAGATGTTTTCTTTTCTTGTCCAATATGCGCACAGGATGCACTTGCAGAACACCTTCTGGCTCCACCTGAATCACATTCCAATTGATAACATGATTAGCATCAGGTATATATTTCTTAAGAAGTGAAACATGAAACACATTATGTACAGTCATAGATGCAGGTAATGCAAGCATGTATGCAACTGACCCAATCCTTTCCAGGATTTCAAAAGGCCCACAGTATCTTGCTACCAACTTGGCATAACTTCCCATCTTCAGGGAACTCCTGTTAGTTTTCACTTTCAGGAAAACATGATCACCCACTTTGAATTCTCTATGGGTTTTGTTCTTATCAGCATAAATTTTCTTCCTGTTGATCCAGATTTATGTAGGAACACAATGAAATACAGAAATACACATAAATGCAGAGATGCAACGGAAATAAGACTTTATTTCATTAATCACAAATAACTGAAATATGCTTACAGACAGAATGGAAATAAACTAGCTAGGGTGCTGGTAGCTTATCTCTGAGAAGAGATGTGGCTGCTACTTGCATCCGTGAGAAGATGATTACAATGAGGC